>WJEZ01001616.1:0-16684 GCA_009869925.1 Thalassaphorura encarpata
TTATAGAGTCGATGTACAACAACCATCCGGACTGCAATTGAAGATTTGGAGCTGATGACATCCTCATTCCCAGTTTATGATGTGGACGACGACCAACTCCAAATGGCTGGGGATGTTGTATTTAATTGTGATGGCAAATTAATTTTCAAGCATATCAGTGAAGATCCACTCGACCGCCCACACATCCCAACTGTGCTCCAGGCAATTGAATCAGCGATTGAAGAAAATGACCGAGAAACTGTTCTTTAGTGTTCATGTACTTTTATAGCTCGAAGAGGATTAATTAGTAATTTGACGAATTCGTGAATGAATATGGTGAAAGTACGTAAGTAAAGCCATAGACAGGATTTATTGTTCGTAAAATTATTAGTTAAATCCTTGTATGATATAATTGCACGATTAAGCATTGTTTTTATCAAAAACAATAAATTAAATAAATAAATAGAGGCGACAATAAATACTCAACACAAAATACTTCAATAAATAACAGAAAAAAACAATACTGGAGTTCTACTTTAGACACCGAGGTACAAAATCACATTAATTGGCTGACTAAAAGTTGATTAAGTTTCGCAATCCACAATACAATCCACATTAAAAATATTAAGCGAGCGGTGATGCCACCATCCGATTGACTAGTTATCTACCGAGTACGAATCATTATCTTGAAATGCGTCCAAATCGCTCCGTTTCTTCATCATCATACCCATGCACTTCAGCGTTATATTCGTCTCGGAGTTGCCGATAGTCAACAATAAAATTGTATTGCTGCAAATACAAAAAATTAGTATATGGGCAACTATGTGTTAAAACATTTGGGCATTGAACTAACTTTAACAGTGGGAATCGCTCTTGCCCCAACCAATCGTCTCATATTATCATAAACGTCACTGAAGCTTAAATTGTCATCAGTGTGAAGAAGTAAAGTTGCGGCAATGACACAAGAGCGTCCAAGTCCATCCCGAGAGCTATTTTACAAAATAAAAAATTAGCTTAATACGACAAGGACCTGAGTCTTTTTATTACATAAGAATACACTTTTCGCCAGACTCAAGCACTTGGAAAACTTTTCTTATGATTTCCAATATGCATTCCATTGTTGGGAAGAGTCCAAATTCGCAAGGGTAGTGTTCCGTTCGAATTCCAACATTGGCAAACGATGACAAAATACTTGGGACTCCAAATCTGTCCAATTCCTTGTCCTCACAAAGAATTATCGCATTTTGAACCTCGTTGGACTGGAGAACATCTATTTCAAAGATATTTCATGAGATCGTAAAGAGATGAGATGAGTAAAATTTATAGGAAACTTGAAAAAGTGAACTTAATTTAAACGAACCTAAATCCTCCTGGAAATTACGTGCTATGAATCGATGCCTGCATCCTGGAAGCCCACCAATGCCAACTTTCTCATAATAACACCAAGTGACTCAAGTCCAACCTATTGACCACAAAAATATATTTTTTAGTGTAAACTTTTATTATTACGTTTACTTAAAAATTCCTCACCAATTTATTTTGTACGGAGTCCCTGAGTTCATTTTCCAGGGTACAAAAATGAATTCGCCAATACACCAAAAAATTGTTTGTCAAATGCCTATGTGTTCTCAGTCAAGTCTCAAAACATCAACACGAACACATGTCCATCTCAATATGGGTCATTTAAATGGCAAGTAAAATTTTACTCGCCTATTCGTCAATGATATACCAGACAGATTTATTTACAAGGTCCACATATCCAAACTTCAAAATTAAAATGTACACTTAGTTTTGCTTAATTAATTTCCAAAAATTAACTGTCACGAAATGAGGTCAACAACAGTAAGGAGTTGATAACCTCCAGTCCAGATTTTTAATGGGTAATTTCCTGGATTTTCAAATGAGAGCGGGAAACAAGGAAGGATTTCCCACTTGGATTTGAATCAAACCGAATCATTTTCTTGATTGATTTTCAAACTCAAGCGTTCAATTTTATAACACCGCTAGCAGCTAGTGCTCTGCTTGTGTATTCTGCTTAAAAATTAACTTAATTTTAATTTAGTTTACAAAACAATAGAAGAGTAGTTGAGACATAAAACTTCGGCTGTGGCTCGGATTACCAAATCAACTGAAACTGACTGACACGGAGAAAGAGAGACAAGATTAGACTTATTACGCAACAACCGAGAACCGAGTTAAAACCTAAATTCGACGCTTTGTGCCTAACTTGCCAGAATTATTAAACACCGAGTTGAATAATTTACCTACAAAATGTCTTTTACTTTAGCTGCATTTTCTTACATCGTGGCCCTTGTGATTGACGCGTTTCTTATCTTTTTTGCAATTTTTCATGTAAGTTCACTACATAATTTATTTTGTGAATCCAAAAGTCTAACCATTCATTAATAAATGTTTTTATTTATATTTGCCAGATTATTGCATTCGATGAACTCAAGACAGACTACAAGAACCCCATTGAACAGTGTCAGAGCCTCAATCCCGTAAATTCGATTGACTTTAGTGACTGATTGACTTTGTTTAATTTTTCTTAAATATTTGTACACAGCTGGTCATACCGGAGTATGGGATTCACATCTTCTTCAATCTTCTTTTTCTTATCAGCGGGGAATGGTTCTCACTACTTTTAAACATTCCACTGATAGCGTATCATATTCACAGGTAAACACAAAGTTTATAACTAACTGGATAATTTAGATTATTTACATTATTTGATGATATTCTCTTTTTCCACAGATACACGAATCGTCCCGTGATGTCAGGAGTGGGGATCTACGACCCGACGTCCATCATGAATGCAGACGTTTTGAACAGTTGTCAACGTGAGGGGTGGTTCAAACTTGCCTTCTACTTGCTCTCTTTCTTCTACTACTTGTATGCCATGATTTACGCACTCATTACCTATTAATTATTCATAGTTTAAAACTATCCCATAAATATAAAGTTCTTCGCTGAGCAATACTTTCTTTTTGTTTTGTTTGTGCCTAATTTTGCAATCATCGCAATACACCTCCCTTCTAATTATATACTTAATTAATACAATTGTTGTCCAATTAATTCAAATATCCTTACTATGCTAGTCTTTTTCACCGTAAGGTTGTGCAAACGTAACGAATTAGGCTGAATAAGCTCTAAAAATTGAATTTCTATTTGATCAAAATATTTTGAATCTACTTACTTATTGAATTCCTTTGTAATAGTTTGAATATTAAGATACATTTATAAAATCTTCGAGTAAAGTCAAAGACGATTTCTCTGCCATCCCAAGCACTTTCACTGCTTAGTAAATTACTCGTACTCCTGAGTTTTTGGAGGCGTTATGTGGGAAATCTAGGATTGTTTTAATAATTAGTAGCAGAAATTAATTGTAGCGATAACCTGATCTGAATTACAACGTATTTGGGTGATTTACACAAAAAGGATTGAATAAAAGCACAATAAATTTGAAGTTTGAAATTAGGTGTTTCTTGTATTTTTCTCTTCAATTTGCAACATTTATACCTTCATCCTAAAACAATTGTGACGAAATAGTAATATCATTGGTCAAATTATCATTGCAGACGAAATTAGTTTAAATTCATGGCATAATATCCAAAACTAATCTAGTCACATTTACATACGTACGAAAATGTTTTAGGCCGTTTAGCTTCAGCTTTAGCGCAATTACAAGTTAATACATGAAATAATTTACTTATTAGCTAAATAATACACAAAACTACAGCAATACACAAAACACAAGGCTTGGATGAAAGCAATTTGTTGAATATCATTACGATACCCTGTTCTAGTGAAAAATACACAGAACAATGAAAATTTACTTGATCTTATTGAAAATATTGAATTCAGTAACAAACTAACGAGTGACAATAAGGACGTTGAGCACATGTAGAAGTGCATGGAATGACTTGAAATATTTGGACCTTTGCATTAGTTTTGGTTTGGAAAGTTAAATTGAAATCGTTGGATTGTAAATTGTATTTTGTAGTATAATGCATTAGGACTTGTAATTTATTTGGCCAACTTGGATTGGAGCCATTCTTCTGTGAGTTCTTCTAACTCTCTTAATTCATAAGTCCTCGTCAAATCAACTTCCTTCTGAAGTGACAATTTACTTCCAGCATACATCATTTGTAATTCTGGATTACAATCTCTTGGTGTAATAAAAATGAAACAAAGGGGATAAGAAACACGTGCATCATCCTTATGTTCCATTTTGTAAGACAGTACAACGTAGCGAGGTTGATGTCCTGGGAGTGCTTCTACTAAATCTTCAATTGTAATATCCTGTAATTAAAATTTAAAATAAAACTTAATGTCTTAACACCAGTAATAATTTCCAGAGTTATAAATACCTCAAGTTCTTGGTCCAATATTACTGTATGCTTCTCTCGATCAACTTTCACTGTTGAAGGACGTAAAAAATATTTATTGCAGTCAAAAAAGTGCATTATAAATCGAATAGTTCGAAAATATAGTTTAGAAGAAAACTCACTTATTATGGCAGCATTTTTACTCAAATCCTTTCGGAATCGAAAAGCAGTCAACGATTCTCGCAGGTCGTCATCGATGTCGCAAACTTTCATATTCCCGGACTGAAATAATTAATCAAAAAATCATGACAATAATCAAGAGAAGCATAAAATCAAAATGTAGAAAAATCTCCAAGCAATTAATTTAGAATGGATGTCGCAAATCTTATGGAATTTATTCAATTTATGATTGACAGCTGACAGCTACATATCAGTAGTGTCAGTCGTCAGTGTCATTTTGAAAAATATAAAAATCTTACCATTGCTGAAGATAGTTTTAGTCTCTAGAAATAAAATGTAAGGAGTGATCAGCCTCAGCTCAAGTTTTAGACTCTTGTCACGTCTTGCAGTGAGCAAATGAGGACAAGTTTTCTAAACAAATCCCCAAAAACAGGATGAACAAGAATTTTTTCCTACTGCTTTTTCCTTATTATCGTACCACTCCTTGTTCAGAGCCCATACACCAAACCAATACCAAGCAAAAGGAGATGCAGATACTTAGGACCACTCGTGTGAGTGCCGTCCTTTGGTTATCCTGTGAAGAGCGGGTTGAGTTTTTTATTGATGGGCGATGGGCGTAAAGTGTTGCTATCTCCAATCCACTTCTGCACTTTCCCAGGCTCAGGATGGAAAATCATGAGAAACTTTCTACAATCCCATTTTAAGATGAAATATGGAAATGGTAGTCTTAAAATTAAAAATAAGTGTCCACTTCTGAATCTGAAGTCATGTTCGTTGACCCGAATTTATTTTCCATTTATCAAAACGATTAATTAAAAACTTGACACTGATCAATCAAGTTTGGTTAAAAATCAAGCAATCACACATAAATACAATTGAAAAGTTTCTGGAAAAATATGTAATACAGAATAGGTTTACCGAAAGAATGAAAAGCCTTAACTCTTCATAACCTAATCTCTATAAAAATTAATCGTACATTCTTAACGAGAATCTTAATTAAAATCATTAGTACTGCGTTTGGCTTTTGCTACATAAGCGCTAACTTATTAACAAATTCACTGTTCAGTACAGTGATAACGACAATAATTATTATTGTTCTATACATATTCCGTATTCCGTACAAAAATTGTGTAAAAATAAGCTGAATTCAACGTAATTCTGAATTCACTCTGCTGCTGCTAGCGATAAGACAACCCCTCTTGGCTTCAGTCTTCTGTAATTTTGGTACTTAGGAGATCTCGAGAAGGGGTTCAACGCGACATCAATACTCTGGCACCGACAAATTACTCGTCCGAAGAGGAGCAGTAAAATATTTTAAAATTGAAGGGGAAGTTAAACTTTGCGGACTTGGCTGTGTCCCAGGGCTCATAACCTCGCCCTTGTTTCGTTTCCCACCTGATCCACTCTTCATGGAAAACCGTGTTGTTTTCCTAGGAGGTGTACATAAATTAGACGAGGCATTTGTTGAATTCGAATTAGTTGTTCTCTTGAGTCGCTTGGGCGGCGTTTCCTTTAATGTTGAAGGCGATGGTCGTTTCTCCCTTTCAGTTGTTCCAAAATCCCCTAACCATGTATGTTTTCTAGAAATCGCAGAATGAGCTCGTTCCGGTATATGACACATACGTCCATCAATGACAAAGTTTGGAAGATCACTCAATAATGAACACAAATTGAATGTCGTTGAAACCGGAACGCGTGTGGTATTCTTAGTAGGGGTAATTTTCCTAGGAGACTTTGAAGGTGATTTGGATGTCCATGTTCCCACAACTTGGGTAACTTGGGATCTTCTATAAAGGGGGATAAACGTTTGTAGATTTTGTTGCTGTTTTATTCTTAAGGATTCCAAAGGAGCTCTTGGTAAGCTCTCAATTGCATTGCTTCCACCACATTTTTTGTAATGGGACTTCAAATTATTGACTCTCCAAATAACTAAAGCAGAATCGTCGCCTCCTGTGACGACGGTAAGTGGATCTTGGGGATTGAAAGCAACACAACCTAAAGTTGAGTCCAGAGTCTGCCCCTCGAGGTACGAAAATGGATCCTTAGCATCACAGTCCCAAGTGTCCCAAATGTGAGCATATGAATTCGTTGAACCAGCAATAAGAAATCGTCCATCTCTGCTCACGTCGAGTTTGACGCAATACTGCATATTCGCATTGTTTATGAAATATGACTCTGTAAGAATTAATTAAAATTTTACATTATTATTATGTAATTCCGGGCAACCAACATTCTTTTAAGCGTAAAGTAATATACCTGGAGCATCTGAGTCCAACGATAAATTGAATTTGAACACTTCAGTAGAAGCTGAGGCAGCATATAAATTATTAAGTTCATCCATGCAAAAGGAGGAATAGCCAACACAAAGTGTATCTTTCAATGGGTACGGAATTTTTCTAACTGGCTCCTTCCTTTTCAAGTATTTGTAAGTTTTGCGAATGTCCCAGAATTTGATAAACCTGGTCAGCACGTAATTATTTTAAAAGGTTTGATTCGTAAAACTATTGGTTGAACTCAAATCAAAAAATAAATTACCCATCGCTAGAACCACAAGAGATGAGAGTATTGTCATCCTTGAAAACTAAATCCGAGATTGGAATATCACCATCGACAATTGGCTTCTCTAAGAAAAAAGGTAAAGAAAAGAACGCTTGAGTTTTGCAATCCTTTTGCAAAGCTCAAGATACACAAAACCATAATTAAAAGTATAGTTGAAAATTACTTTTAGACTGGTGTTGGCAAGTGTGAGCAGAGGTAATAAAGTTTTCCGGGTCTTCACCAGGAGTTCTGTTATCCCAAACCATTATTGAACCATCCCGACTGCCACTCGCCATAATATCTAGAATCAGAATAATATTCTAAATCATTTCGGTTTTCAGGCAATCAGATTTAATACTTAAATATAAGAATTACCCGGATGGCTTGGATGAAATCTGACTGCCTTGACTGTTCGGGTGTGTTTTCTGTAAATTCTCAAAAGATCAAAATGTTTCCCAACAATCCCAAACCCTGATTGACTGATCCGCCGACCCCGTTACTATTAAACCCGCTTTCTGTTGAGACCAATTTAAACAGGATAGTGCATTTGTGTGACAATATTGACCTAAAAATCACAAGATTGTAAATTAAAATGTAGCTCAAAGATACCCAAAACGATACCAAGATATAAAGATAAAATGAAACTTCAACTTACGATTTACAATCTTGTCTTTAGCCTTAACCCCTTCATGAGTATTCACGAGCGTCAAGAAGCCTGTCTCATCTGCAGCAGCCACTATATTTAGCCAACTGCTCTTTGGGCCAAACTCCAGAGCATAAATTGGATTGTCATCAGAACCGTCCAAATAAAGGTTTGGTTGGAATAGTGAAATCCGATCTTCCTCTCGGTTATGCAAGGAGCATAAGAGTTTCTTATAGTCACTCTTATGTTCTGAAAAAAGTATAATTCAAAGCTAAAATATGAGAAAACTAAGCTGTATTTCCATATTTAAGAAATATTAGCATAAAGCTTAAACAGCACAAGTCTAAAGCATAGACGACGAACTTACGATAATTCCAACCCAATTCACGCCTCAATAGTCTCATAGGCATTGACTCCATTCTTATCAAAGCTTTTAAATTAAAGTTGTTGACCAACTGAACCGATCACGAAAGGGACAAAACGTTTCTTTTACAAAATACACACTTGTTGTCACACATCCTCACTCATTTCATTTGAACTCACTGATTCTTGATAACTACGACCACTGTCGTTAGTCTTCACTCTAACCAAAAATCAAAGGAAAACGTCAACTCAGTTGGACTTGACACTTGAATTCAATTTTCCAGAAATCCTTCATTCATTGTTCTTTCTAGGATTCCAAAATAAACCAAAGGAGCGCGGTCTCAATGTTCCCTCCTCCAGATTTCCTTTATGATTCATTTCTTTCTCATTTTGGACCGACGACTCGGAAATCCTCTTTTTAGATGGAGGCACCAAATTAAAGGGTGTTTCAAATCAGCCTAAGCATACGGCCGAATAAACTGCACATTCAATTTTGGTACACCCTTTGGATAGGCGCTTCGTTTAATTTTCAAGCAAGGTGTGAGCTAGGCTAGGAATATTCGAGATCCATTCCATTTCCTTTTGCGGCATTTGCTTCACTCTAATAACACAGGCAGTACGACACGAGGACGAACAACTTAATTCTTTAATTATCAAGTCTTGTCAAGTGTCGTCAAATAAATTGTGTGACAATGGCCCCTGGAGCTGGAGATGTGGCGATGGGAAAGAAACAAATGGCTGGAAAGGCTTCATCCAATGTCTTTAAGGATAAGTCTAAACCGGCCGACATTCGTTCCAGCAACATTATAGCAGCTAAAGGTAAATTCAGCCTAATGTAAGGTTAATGTTGGCGAGTATTCTTCCTATTTCGTTTTGGCAGAGGCGATAGATTAATTTTTGCTTATCTTATTGATTAGGTGTGGCGGATGCTATTCGTACAAGTCTTGGACCGCGTGGAATGGATAAAATGGTAAATGACAAAGAGCCATTATTCACACCTTCACAGTTTTCCAGAAAGTACTAATTAGTTTTTTTAATGAACAGATCCAAGAGGGAAAAGGAGAAGTTACCATTACCAATGACGGGGCAACTATTCTGAAGCAAATGCATGTGATCCACCCGGCTGCACAAATGGTAGGGCAAATGAAAATAATACTTGCACTATCTTGAATTCTCTTCTCATTGAGTCTATTGTTTGGTTTAAATTAGTTGGTTGAGCTATCCAAGGCTCAAGATATTGAAGCTGGAGATGGAACCACGTCTGTAGTAGTTCTCGCTGGAAGCCTTCTGGAAGCGGCTGAGAAATTATTAGGAAAGGGACTTCATCCAACTAAAATCGCAGAGGGATTTAGATCAGCTGGTAAAAAGTGTGTGGAGATCTTACGAAAGGAGGTAAGTTCTGACGAAATGAAGTAACTTGTAAATGCCTGACGTATTGTAATTTGTAATCATTACTCAACTTGATAGGTTGCCATTCCACTTGACATTGAGGATCGTGCCGTTGTTACCAAATGCGCTGCGACATCACTGAACTCTAAAGTTGTGTCACAACAGTCGAGTCTCCTGGCTCCTATTGCAGTTGATGCTGTCTTTAGGGTAGTTGATCCCAAGAGCCCGTTCAATGCGGATCTTCACGTAAGCAGTCTTAAATTTTACTGCTTGCTTCTTGCATCGTTGCATCGCATAATTTTTACTTAATATTATCTCGTCCTTGAACCCATAGGACATTAAAGTGTCCACTATTCTTGGCGGAACCGTTGAGGATACGGAATTGATTGATGGGCTTTTACTTAATCGTAAAGTGTGCTGTGGACCCAAGAAAATCGAAAAAGCAAAAATTGGTCTCATTCAATTCTGTATTTCACCTCCAAAAACAGACGTAAGTGAGAATACTGAATTGTAAAATTAATATTTTTATTGAGATAGGATTATTAAAAATTAATAATTTCTAATCTATTAGATGGATATGAATGTCATTGTATCTGACTACAGTCAAATGGATCGAGTTCTTAGGGAGGAAAGAAACTACATTCTGGATATTGCTAAGAAAATTAAAGCGTCTGGGTGCAATGTGCTTTTGGTCCAAAAGTCAATTTTGAGGTAAGATTAATTTGGTTTAAAATGATTGAGCACTGAAGGTTTGCATTTGATTCATTCTTTCATCTCCATTGTTTAGAGATGCTCTTAATGACTTGGCTATACATTTTCTGGAGAAATTGAAGATTTTGACAATAAGAGATGTCGAGCGTGAAGATATTGAGTTTATTTGCAAGACTCTTGGTTGCCGTCCTATCGCTAGTTTGGATCATTTCACAGCAGAGAATTTATCTACGGCTGATATGGTTGAAGAATTCAATGCAAGTGGAAGTCGCCTTGTCAAATTTACTGGGATTACCAAGCCTGGAAGAACTGTTTCGATTTTAGTTCGTGGAAGTAATAAATTAGTTCTTGAGGAGGCTGCCCGATCATTGCATGATGCTCTTTGCGTTGTTAGATGTCTTGTGAAAGAACGGTGAGTTAAATTTAACTTCTAATACTTAAAATAAATCAATTAAATCTTTTTTTCCTTTTTTTAGTGCTGTCATTGCTGGTGGAGGAGCTCCAGAAGTTGAGTTGTCAGTTAGGTTGAACCAATTGGCTCTTGGGTTGACTGGAGCTGAAGCCTACTGTTACAAGTAATTTTAAAATTATTAAAATTTATGTGTACTGCGTAGGTGATCCTAATTACCTAATTTTTCTAACATTAAATTCATAGAGCTTTTGCTGAAGCTTTGGAGGTGATTCCTTTAACATTGGCTGAGAATTCTGGGATGAGTGCTATCAACGCTGTAACTGCACTGAGGAAACTTCATGCTGAAGGACAGAAGAATGCTGGACTCAACGTGAAGAAAGGAGCGATTGCAAACATTTTGGATGATAATGTTGTCCAACCATTGCTCGTCACTATTTCTGTCATCAATTTGGCTACAGAAACTGTGGCTAGTATTTTGAAGATTGACGATGTGGTAAGTTTCTCAAGTGAAGTTCTCGATAATAGATGTCGAAGTTCTAAGTTCTAATTTATGATTATTTTTGTTCACGCAGGTCAACTCGATCCGATAATCCCGTAAGCATGAATATTCCACCGGTTAAATTTCTGTAATGTCTCTTTGTGTCCGGCCAATTTCATTCATAACTTTAAACTAAGGAACGCATTTACATTAGCTAGCTTCCTCTTTTGCTTATTCATTAATTACTGGTCTGGAGGACCATTTTTCTATTACTAACTTGAGTTGGCAGAATTTTGATTAGAATCCTAATTAATCATAACAAGTTATTGTTACAAAACTAAAACTCAGAAATAAAATAACTTTGTAAACTCACATAAGAGGAGTTGTGATTGCAGTGTTTGTTATTTAGAATTTTATAACTTTTTTTACATTAGTGTAGATTAATTTAGGACTTGCATCCAGACCCAGACATACTTAATGACCAGTTTGACTTTTTAGTTGCAAATACTAGGCTAGGATTTTATAACTGTACCCTCAGGACTTCGGGTTGCAGCATTTTTGTATTTCCAGTCCAAGTATGACATTCCTTTCCAAACCATTCGAAGTTGATGGAACAAAATGGCCAATGTTAGAGATGAGGACCAAAACACCGAAGAGTGCTGTGACGAAGCAAATGCTTCCACTGCAATTTTAAATGATTTTTAGTTTCAAATTATGTGACGAATAGGCACAAATCACTTACTGAAAACCTTGATAGCTCTCTGGACATGCTAATGGAATAAAGAGAATCCTACCAAATGTAAACCAAGGGAAACACACAGACGAAAGGCTTAGGTTAATCGTGTAAATGATCCAACTGCTGCTTATTAGCAACGTTATGATGAACCATGACCGATTTCTTTTCCCGATACAACAATCCAGCCAAACACAGTGATGATCCCTTCCGTCCACATAAAATTGACAAACTCGACAAAAGTAGTAGAATGGAAGTTTGTCATTCACAAGTGTCACATCTTTTGAAACTTTGGTGCTTTGTTTTGTACATGGAGGTGAGTGTCAGAATAAGGAGTAGGGCATGGACAAAGGATTCCACTTTACTCAAATCTGCCCTTGGCTGGACTTCCAGTACAAATACCTAAACAATCAAGAATAGTTTATATTAACCACGTCTGAAATATGTTGTAACTGAATTTTAAATGAATCATGTACCAAATAACTGTACAGAAAACTAGCCACCATGAACGAGCAGTAGAATTTTGTTTTCTGTGATCGAATAAGAACTTTCTTCCTCAAAATTTGAGTCAAAATTGGGAGAAGCAGGAATGATATGAATGTCCATATTGGGCCCAATGTTGCTAATACCCCCAGAAGGGGTAGGATCAGGAATGGCAATAAAACGGTGGGTTCTATTCTTCTTGCTCCAGATACCCATGGAATATCTTAGACGATCCTGTAGCACAGCACCGATTTCTCTAAGGCGACCTTCTGGCATAGATTCTCTCTGTATCAGTCTGTCAATCCAATTGAATTTTAAAAAATTAGCCGAACCATTCATTAAGTATTCACCTTTCGAAGGAATCGTCTAAAGCTTCGCAATCACAACAAAGTCCCAATAAATGACTTCGCACTCCATCATCATTTATGTACTCGCAACAACACAGGGGCTCATCTTCATTTTCACCTTCATGTATACTATCAAGAAAAACTATGAATTAAAAATTCTCCTCGCTTTGCAATGTAGTTACTAAGGCATAATACAAATGACAAACATTCGACAAATGAGAGAACTGAACAAACAATTGGTTTTCTCGTCTCGTACCTGCTGCCGCCTGAGTCCAGCTTCAATTTCCAATCCAGAATTTATTATCGTTGAGACGACTTTTCACACCTGACCAATATTTTCGCCAGACAAGTCGCTAAGTCGCCTAATCTGTCAACTTTTGGGGCAAACCCGCTCAGCAGCACTTGGATTTGGAATAAATCCAGTCAGATTTGATTGGGGCAATTTGATATCATGTCACCGGATCGAGTTTCGGATGAAGAGGATGAAGGAGAAGGTGGTGAAGGATATGTCACCAAAAATCCGATTGGGGTAAAGGAGTTAATAATTATTTTCATTAGTTAGGTTAGGTTAGGTTAGGATAGGATAGGATAGGATTACTTCCAGAGAGAAAATATTTTAACCTAGCCTAACATAACCTAACTTAAACTTGAGTCAGGTTAGCTTAGGTTAAGAATCTTAACCATTTTTTTTGCTTTTTACCATTTTTGTAACCAGATGTTGAGAATTTTCCGTGATCTTAACTTAAGATTCAGAGAGGAAATATTTTCACCTTACCTATCCTAACACACGTTAGAGATTTGATTGTTACAAACAGACGTTGAGAATCTTCCAAATTTCGTCATTCCCAAAATTGCAAACTGCCCAACCAACGCCTCTAATTGGGCAGTTAGCGCCCCTAATTGGACAGTTAGCGCCCCTAATTGCGCTAAATGCGCGGCGCGCGCAATGCTAGTAGTGTTAAATTTTTCAACTGCCCATTGCGCGCGGGTCAACTTGCCCAATCTGCCAAGTGATTACATCACTCGATCAAGGAAAATTCTCAACATCTGGTTACAAAAATGGTAAAAAGCAAAAAAAAATTGCAAAAAAGTAAAAAAAAAAGTCTAGCAGAGCGTGGTTTCGATCCACGGACCTCTGGGTTATGGGCCCAGCACGCTTCCACTGCGCCACTCTGCTTGATTCTTGGTGATTTTCATTTTGACGAGATCAAGTTGAGAGCCTACATGCTAAAAATGATGCAATTCAACACGTTATGTCTTACAAGGGACACTCTGCTCTTCTTGAGGTCTATTCAGATTTTAGAAGGTCTTCAGACTTTCCACGAGCCAAGCTTTTGACAGCTGGAGTGAATAGAAACTATTTATTGCATCATGGTCATGTTTAACTTATTGTTTCCTGCTCCTTCAAGGACTCATTCTCTAATCAATATGATAAGGAAACGCCCATGTGGTCTTTCCATCTGTCTACTCGATAAAATAATTTTGAGACTAGTCAGGCATTGTAACAAATTACGATGCACAATGATTACACTATTACGAATTCATTCATTTTTTCATATGACACACATAGGATTTTAGCTTTTACGTCTGTTTATGAGAATGGCTAGGAACTAGGAATAAAGTGTTCGGGCTAATTTTAGGAGTTTCATGGTCACCGAAATGACAAGAACGAACGGCATGGACGTGGACGAGCCTTACTTCCAAATGGAGATTTGTATTTGGGTTGCTACTACCGTGGACAAAGACATGGGCTTGGAATTTACCGATATAAAAAAGGGAATGGTGCTCGATATGGTGGTGATTGGAAATTTGGACAAAAGGATGGTTGGGGAACGTTTTACTATCCCGATGCTTCCCAATATACTGGTTCGGACTTTTGGACGAGTATGATGAGCTTAGTTGCATTATGTGAACATGAATATTTTTTGTAGGAAATTGGACAAATGGCATAAAACATGGTTGGGGTGTGTATGTGTACCCTAATGGGGATGAATACGAGGGTTGGTGGTATATGGGTGAACGGAATGGACGAGGAATTTATCGTACCAAAGCCACTGGAGAAAAATTTGTTGGAGATTGGATCCTTGGGAAAAGGCAAGGGCCTGGAATGCTCATTCGCAAATATCATCGCTTTATCGGAAACTGGTATAATGATGTGGTACGTAGAAAATATAATTCTATGGAGAAACGATGTGTTCTCATATTATCTTTCATACTCCAGCCTCGAGGTCAAGGAGTATACATTTTTCCTGACCTGGGAGCAGAGCAACATGGAAAATACACGCACATGAGAGCATTGGCTGGGTCTGAACAACGTTTGAAAGCTTCTGGAAAACAAGTCAGGCTAATTNTTGGCTGGGTCTGAACAACGTTTGAAAGCTTCTGGAAAACAAGTCAGGCTAATTCGCTCAAGTCCACCTCCACTTGATCCAATGTCAATGGAAAAAGAAAAATTCGAATTTTTCCTAGTAAGCATTAATTAGCTTATTATTTCGGAACGTATCAGAATTCCAATGATTTTTGATTCAGAGAGCAATTGATGAGGAAGGTGGAGAAGGTTACTACGGTGGTGCAGGTGGAGAAGGTTACCCACCAGGGTACTCAGCCCTTTTGAGAGCAAAAGAATTGGAAAGAGAAGAAAATGCTCGAAACAACCCTGCTTCTGCTGTTACCCCAGGAGCAGACGAAGACGAAGGTGAAGAGGCTGCAATAATCCTTCCAGATACTCCAGGAATCATGATGAGTCCTGATCAAAGAGCTGAGTACTTGATCAAAATTTACATGAAGGATTGGATCGCTGATCAAAAGAAAGAAGATGAAGTCAAAGTACCAGTCGTACCAATGTGGCGAGTTACCCATGTTACGGGATTAATTACTCCAATCCCTGATGAAACTAGTTCCACCACCTCCCATGCCTCCGACACCACTACCTCCACCATATGAACCCGATGTTCCAGTAAATATTTATTCAGATTCCAAATAAGTATGATTAATTTTAATGCTTTGGTATTTTCTAGCCTGAAGCAGAACAAAAACCACTTGATGATGATGACCCTATCATCCAAGCTCGCAAACTTGCCATGACCCATGAACTCATTTTGCCGCCGTATCTTGGCTCTGGAGTTTGTCAACCTGATGGTGTCAGCATTAAAATTCCTCCAGACACTGAACCATATAATCGATTCTCAGAACTAAGTTTCCGAAAATTAGACGATTTTAAGGCTGATATTGAAGCTTCTGGTGGTCAGTTGGAGCCACTTGATATTGAAGAAGCTATGTTGGCTAACGAGTATGATTGAATTGGTTTAATGTAATTTCATAATCTAAATATAATCTTCAATAATTTTTAGCCAGTACATGAAGACTCAAGGGTTGGCAGTAGCTGGTCGCTGGCGACCAACGCTTGGAGCGGATGGACGATGTCAAATGCCAGAAATGCCGATTCCCCCTGGAATTCCTCCTTCAACAACTACGAGTGCTGCTCCAACGACGGGTGGAGCCCTTGGCGATATCTCTGAAGATGAGGAAACTGAAGAATATTTCGTAAGCGTGAATTTTTATCTTTCTCTGCTCACAGATTTGGCCGAAATTTTTGGCATTTACCAGTCGTTTAATTTTCTTTCAGACAACTGAAAATGAAACTGACGAATATTGAACGAAGACTCACACGTCATTAAACTTGAATAAAAAATATGCTTAAAAAATACATATATAAAACTAAATGTCAACTTAGAAATAAAAATGAGTAAAACTGAAAAATAATTAAATGCTTGGAGAGAATATTTTTGTAAGAGAAAATCGTATGAGCAGAAGAGGTTTCGCTAATTAATGTGTACTTTCGCATTAAGAAAATTGAATATAAATCGGGTAATTTTGCTAAAAGCTGGGGGTTCAGTGCAACATACTGCACTTGATATAATTGCTAAATAATTCCAAGGACAGTGTAAGTGTGGAAAGGTCAATGGCAAGCTCAAGATATCCCTAGTTTGTCAGATCAGAAAAGGATTATTATATTGTATTCCACAAAAATAAGATATTGCAAAAAAAATGTTATTCTTCCATGAGTTGTAATTAAAGCCCATGTAGGTTTTAGGTTAATA
>WJEZ01001617.1:0-16684 GCA_009869925.1 Thalassaphorura encarpata
AAATGCTATCAAATAATGTACAAAATAAATGTGAACGCTGCTAGTAAAGTTGCAAGCTAAATATTATTCGAATGAAGCGGATCAGAATTAAATGCACTGCACTGCAAGAACACTGGAAAACTTTGCATTCCATCTCGATGATCTTGTTCAATGGATTCTTCGTAAATTAAAACTTTAAGCAAAAATATCAGGACTGCGAAATAATAGAGAAAAAAATAAAAGCCATGCACAAAATAATATCACAAAGAAATTTTTGTTTTCTTTGGCCAAGTATGGCAATGTGCGAAGCAAGCAGCAGGCATGCAATCTATTTAGCATTGAAGAGACGAACTTTGTTTCTGTCCCCATTGTAGAAGTAGATCCTTCAATTGATCTCCCAATCCACGTTTTCCAATGCCAATTGAACAATTTGGAGAACCGAAATTGGAATGTGGGAAATCTTCGTACTGAGGAGAGTTTTGAGGTAAGAGTGCCCGGTGTTGAAGCTCATCTTCGGTGGAGGAACTAAAGGGTCGCTTAGTACCGCGTCTTGCCAATTCGTCTAATTAGGAGTTTAAATATAACATTATGGGTTCAAATAGCTTTAGCGTGACCCTCTATAGATCCCATTAGCAGTTGTTACAAGTAATCTTACGGTTAGTCCAGCTAGCATGAAGATTTTACATTTAAACTTCTAATTACTTGTTAGTTCGTCAGATGACATTTCTACGTAAAATCGTCCCCATTCCCGACAATTTGACTTTGATTTAAAGCACAAAGAAACTACTCCAACAGTTTGAAACTACGGTTTTTTAACTAATTCCTAAACACAAATATGTTCGGTAGCATTTTGAAATTAATTAACCATTAGTAGGACACCTAAGCATGCGATATTGTCGATGACACTTTCTTTCTGAAACAAGTGGTGTGGATCAAATAATCTGACAGAAGTTCGAGTTGACGGAGTATCATTTATTAAACCAAATCAAGGGCAAGAGTTTGAGAGTGAATCTGATAAAATGATTATACCTTGCAGATTTCTGTCNTCGATGACACTTTCTTTCTGAAACAAGTGGTGTGGATCAAATAATCTGACAGAAGTTCGAGTTGACGGAGTATCATTTATTAAACCAAATCAAGGGCAAGAGTTTGAGAGTGAATCTGATAAAATGATTATACCTTGCAGATTTCTGTCACGAGCTAGCTGTTCCGCTCTCCGTCTAGGATTATTCATTCCTTCTTGGTCTTGCACGTGTTTCTGACGTTCTCGTTCCTCCCTCAACTTTTTATTTCTTTGGTATGTATCAGTACTTTTGGCATCAAGGGTGGCGTGACGCTTTTCGGACATACTTTGGCGACCAAACGCATCTCGTGCAAATCCACCAGCGCCTTCCTCCAATGACGTTCTGAAATGAACAAACGAATGGTTAATCCAGTTATCTAAGTACAAGTAATACTCAAATGTAAGTTAAACGAATATTACTGGCTGGCGTATGTAATATCAGATGGGGCAGGAAGAGATACAACATTAACACTGGCTGCTGGTGATGACACGACTGAAGTTGCATTTGACGACATTCTGTCTTTTGTTCGGGTACGGTCTTCTGGTGTTGACGACCTAAAAACAATTATTATTCGTATAAGTACTGAGTTAGATTAATTTTTTAAAACTATAATAATTATAATCACCTTGAACGCCTTGGTGGTTTCTCTGGAGGAGAATAGTCACTTTCATAAAGAACCATTTCTCCCTTCCCGTTTTGAACAATCGCAGAAGGTCCGCTGCCACTTTCCCTAGAGCCATTCGTTGGTTGTGCTGGAGTCGTGTTCCACGTCTCATGAGTTGCCTAAATCAGAACAAACGAATTAAGTATGACTGACTGTTGATACTAAATGTAATTAAGTATTGAAAGAACGTATACCCTGTAATAGCTCTCGCTCCTCATGGCCTGGTTATTCGTTTTTCCTACTAGTCTATCTAAGACCGGATTCCTTGGCAAATCAAGTGAACCTCTGGGGTAGTTGGAAGGATTTTGACCATTTATTTGGCTTGTATCATTTCTTCTTCGAAGACTACTGTTGAGATTTTGAGTTTGGTTACCGGGAACATTAGTTCGATCATTTACGTAAGGAGGAGGGACAAATCCAATCCTGTTCTCAGGCGTTTTACTCGTTCTACCGTTCGATAATTCATCATGGCGTCCGTCTATGGTTACCGAGACGTTAACTCTTCAATTCATTTGAGCATTGATCTTATAAAACTTACCAGCTGACATAGAGGCATTGCGTGTGCTCCAGGAATCCATTTCATCACCCGATGCTGAACTTCCACACCCACTAATGTCAGTCGTTGGAGCTGACGATGATGGCACACGTCTACCTATCGTTAGAGTAATGAAACCTGGCTTGGGCTTTGGACCATTGTCCTGTGTCATCGTCCTCCGAAGAGTCTCCATTGCATCAGTATTTGATCGGTCCAGAAGTGACACTCCGTTTATACTCATAAGTTGGTCATTTGGCTTTAGTCGACCATCCCGGGATGCAGCTCCTCCATGAATCACACTCTTGATGTAAATTCCCATATCAATCATGTTTCCCCGCTGGGCTGCAGTTGTTTTTCCCTTAACACTGATGCCTGAAGTAGACCATAATAATAATTAATACAACTTATTTAGAGTCTTACTAGTATACTGAATAGAATTGTTACCTAGGCCTGCTTTCTCAGTGTCTAGTACAGGGATATCCAACTCTACAACTTCACGCTCGCTCCAGGGTACTGCAGGGACAGTCTTCGCTGATTTTGTCCGGCGGCTGGAATACAAACAAAACATCCTTGTAGACGGAGTATATGGTTTAACATGGTTAGCAGCGTGCAAACCATAAACTTACCAATTGCCTTGGAAGCTTTGGACTCAGATCTACTCTTTCTTGCCGTGAAACAACCAACTTTACTATTCCCCCTTGTGGAACATTTCTAAGTATCGAAACAGCATCGGCTTGACTTTTCCCTGTTATTTCAATTCCGTTCACTTCCAACAGCCTGTCCCCTGGTCTCAGTCTTCCGTCAGTCTATGGCAGCTCCCTTTTAATGCAATTTCAAAAATATATTTATAAGCTAGAACTTAAAAGGTGGGTTCCTCCAATAACTTACAGTTGGCAAAATATTCTTGATATAAATGGGGCAATTTCCACCAGCTGGATTATCTCTTGTCGTAATGCTAAATCCCAGTCCTTGTGAACCTTTCTGCAAGTCGATATCGTATTTTCTTCCTGTAAGAACAGTAAAAGAAAAATATGTACTTCAATTAACCACCTAAAATGAACGTAAAGAATCGTTTACTCACCAATTTTTCTAGTATTTGAAGCAATTAACGTCGTTGTTGGTCTACCCAAAGGTCCGGCTTGCAAGGGCATCTTTTTTGTGGGAGAAACTGTAGCAATTTTAGCATCACCAACGACTGCAAATAATTTTATAAAATTACACACTGCACAATAGAAGTGTGTAATGGTTCGGTTTAACTGGTGAATGTACTTACTTCTTTCATGACTCTGAACCATATTTTCTTTCTCTTCGACTTCACTATTGAATTTAGATACAAGGTGTTGAACTTGATTAGAATTTGAAGAAGAAAGCGGAAACTCAATTGGCGAATGCTTCACTATTTTCAGTCTGAGTTCTGGAGTGTTAAGTCCTTCACGGAATAGTTCTTGAGCTTGTTGGAATGGAACGTAAAGCAAACTTCGTCCGTTTATTTCAACGATTTTGTCACCAGTCTTTACTCTGCCGTCTCGATCTATACGACCATTTTTCTCTACACCCTGGACGATTAGGCCCTGATTCTTTGCTCCAGATGTATGTTCCGGAACCAAATGTACCCCAAGTGGTCCGACTTCATATTGAAGTACAATGTCAACCGTTTGCTCTGTATATCTATTGTTACTAGTATTGACTAAATTGAAATTGTGACCATCTCTGGAAGAAAGATTTTCTTGTTGGGACACGTTGTAAATGTGGCTGGGGTAATGGGATTGGGATTGATTTTCAGCAACGGAATCAGCAGCATCAGAATTGGCAGTAGCTCCGACAGGCTCTTTTCTTAAACTTAGCGACAATGCTCTGTAAAATACAAAACCATATAAATATCAAATTAAAATTCTACAGCCATCTGACAGGTAATGATTCAAAATAAAAGTTCTCACCTGTCTGCAGCGTCAACCCATTTAGCTCCACCGTCGACATTTATTTGCATTGACAACCTATTTGAATCACGACTAAATCTCGACGGAACTGTGAGTCCATTAGAATCACCGCTGTTATTACGATACTGAACAAAATTACTGTTCGCACTCATAATATTTGACGGTACTGTAGAATTGCTAGCTGAAACACTGTGTTGCAAATTAGTCAATGGAGGCGACTGACTTAAATGACCACTTTTACTGAAAATCACTGAGTTTTCACGACTACTGCTGCTCACACTAAACTGACTACTATTCGGCAGGTCTCCCTTGTTTTGAAGCTCTTCAGATCGACTGGATTTTGAGTCCTGCATCGAAAGACAAACATTTAGATCAGATTAATTTCATAGAAGACAAAACTAGTCTAATTTTTCCAATGCCTTTAAGCACATGTTGCTCTTAAAAAGTATTCAACTTAGCTCACAAACAACAAGTCGTGCAAACCCTATTGGTTATAACACATGCAGTTTCTATTATTTAATTTTTGTTATGCCCCTCCTGCGAAAATGTTATTAGCTCATCGGACGGGCACTGGGCACAGCACAGCCTAGATGGAAAGTATAGACAAGTTTATATTTCATGCGTCCGGTTCTGAAAAAAATCTAAACCACTTCTACGTAGTTTCTTCGCCTTTATTACACCTGCTTTTGTAGGATACACTTACACCTTACTAAATCACGTCCTACCCTTGGTTGGGGAAATCCTTAGTCCTTTACAGACAAGGCCATGGTCCCACAACTGTTTGTTGTACGAACCAAAGCAAAAAATACCTAAGGTGTGTAACAGATGCTGATGTCCAACCTGTATTGTATTAGTCCTGTTGTCCAATTGGGCTATTTGCTAATACAGCCTTCCTGTGCTGCTCAACTATAGCCCGAAGTACGTAGTGTTTGAAAATCCTCATTCTATTTTATTGTTTTTGTATAACAAGTTATTCTTAAACTATAAAGACTGACTAAAATGACTACAAAATAAGATGAGAACAAGCGGTATACCTATCTAATCAAAGCCCTCAAAAATATTTAAAAAATAAATCCAATCGGTAATTTGAGGTAAAATAACAAACTACATTAGGCCATGTTCCTCATGTATAATAAAATACGCTAAGCTAACCATAGTATCTGATCTCAATCCGTAAAGTTGATTTGAATCATTCACTGAATAATGCTAAATCAAAAATCATGATGAAGCAATAACTTCATATCCATCCGAACAATGAAAACCTTAAGAGAACCCCTGCCTACTAAATCGTTCGAGTAGAAATTAAGTGTCTCAGCCGAAGCCAGCACCTGTCGTCAAACATCAAAGCCTGAGTGAGGCACACATGTCTTATTGTTTTATTTCATTGCAGTAATAAAAATTATTTCCTAATATCCTCTGCTAACTAGCAATTACGTATTCGCGTTCCACTTTAAGAGCTTAATTACAAAATCCTCTGATTTGACATCACAATCACAATAAATTATAATTGTTGCTAAAACTCATCAAAGTGCTCTGCATTCTGTAATTGTGAGTGAATTCTTCATCGTAATTAACTTACTTTCATATTCTGACATTCTGAAGTGGCGACATCTTCGTCAATGATGGGAGCAGCTGACCACCTTTTCGAAGGATCAGGAGGAGATAGATGTACAGGTGACATACGATTGAGGGCAGGTTCACTACCCCTTCTGACTTGCAATGTTACACCGGAACTATTTGGCGATGCAGATCCATGTACATGACCATTGCTCAATTCTTCTCCCGTGATTTCAATATCAGTCCGGGTGAAGGGTTGAAATTTATGATCTGGATTATGCATCTGAAATAACCATTCAAATTAATGAATTTTACACGAACGAACTCTAGGCTCAGGATACGGATCTAATTCGATGAAAATAAAAATAATATGAAAAATCTCTTATTTTCTTAGTATGTCTACAGCCTACCTTGACAAAATTCATTTTCAATTAGACGACTGCAGAATACTTGTTACAAGAGCGTGGGAACTTTGGTTCAAAGAATCAAAAAACTTTCATTCGTGCAAAGCACGATTCGCTCTGCGGTTTTAATTTCGAAGATAATAACAAGAATGCGGAATAAATCGATCTAAAGTTTCCCCAGAACAACATGAGGTGGACCCAAGCTGTGTTAGATTACAATTTATTCTTCCTATTTCTTCATGATTAAACATGTCAACATAAATATGACATCTAGAAAAAGAAACCTTTCCGAAAATAAAGAAATATCCAGAATCCACAATTTAATTCTTCGTGTATCACGTTAAGTAAAATTGATCTTGATGCGTTTATGACCAATTCACAAGGAAATTGATTTACTCATTGAACCTACCATGCGAAACCTACATTAGCAGTCACACCCTCTGTACGAATGAAATAAAATTTGAATAAGAATAAATTGAACTAACGGGGATTCCTTTGTTCAAGCCAATAAAATCAATCTGGACGTCATGCCTGACATGAAACAATGTGCTGTCAAAGGAAATATCTGCTTCTTGATGAATTCTAATTGACTGACAACGCGGTAATATAAAGTAGCTATATTACTATCTAATTTGTTTGTATTCCTTATCAAATGCAAAGACAAGAAATAAAATGCCAGTAACATTTTTATTCAACCATCAACCATGTAGTATAAACAGGAGCGGAACCTTAACTCTCGACCTAAGAATCATGTCGTTTACTCAACTTGCTATTAAGGAAAATCTGACTTTGAATCTCAATTGATTAAACTACAAAAGGAGTTGAATATTTTGATTGAAGATATAACTCGTTATAGGATGTTAACCCCCAAACGTGGTCACTCAATTATAGAAAGAGGCCAAATGGAAATAGAGGACCAGAGAAGATCAGAACTGGGCTCCACAATGCCAATATGGGAAAATTAAATCAGACTCTGAATTTGACCCCGTTGAACCGTGAATACTCATAAATATTCAATACAGGAATTTTCAAAGCGCTGGGTCAATCCTTGGTGAGTTTGGGTCATGAGTCAATCGGTTAAAAATAATTCTAATTCCATCATATAAATACAATACGTCATGAATAAAACTGTCATTTTGTTACCAAACGCGAGTTGATCACAATGTCGTTCAAGCTAGCTCCGATTTTATTATTGTCCTCTTTCATTTTCGGACATCTAGCAGCGATTAAACTACCTTTAAAAAGAAGTTCAACTGAGCAAAAGAGAGAGAGCACTAAACAGTTACTGGGCGATCCTGGTCATCACCAACAATGGGAATCACGGCAAGAACCGACTGCTGTATTGCCCTTCAATATCACAGCACTGACTAGTGGATTAGGATCCGCCGGATCATCTGCTATTTTGGCCCTTGCAAGTGTTCCAGTGGTGAGCATACGGACTTCATACTATTCCTGGAACTTAGAAACGTTTCATAGTTCCGGTGATTCTAAACAACTGACACTTTTTTTCAGCTCAAAGGTGTTGCAAAGGGCTCCTTACTAGCACTACCGTTTCATATCAAAGAACTTATAATAAGACCTTTGATTCTGGTGGCTTTGCTCCTGTTTTTACTCACTGGAGCAGCTTACTTTGCCTGCAATGTGATCAACTGTCAAAATTTGATGGGAGGACTTGGAAATCTTGGAGGAAGTCTAGGAGGAAACCTGCCATTTGGTCTACCAAATTCTCCTCTAGGGCGAAGGTAGGCAATTTCTTGTGCTTTTTTTACTAGAATATCACATGTGATTTATTTAATTTATTACCCAGAAACGACGAAGACTTTCAACTGTTATACGACAAATCGTTACGTCCCATATTGAAATCCATCGATTACGGGTATCAAAAATACAAATAGGGAGTATGTCGAAATCGCTTCAAGTTTATCCTAAATCTGTACAAGATTATTTAGTTTAGAATATAGTCTTATAAGTATTTTAGTAGTATAATTACAGTATTTTAAGTGATATAACTGGATATGGGGATAAATGTCAACTTTCATAATTACACTTAATAAAGAGCAAATTTATAGAAAAATCACTTTTTGTACTTTTAGCCTATTGAGTATCACTTTATAATTTCTAAATTCAGATTTCAAAAAGTATCCTCAGAAAAGGAAGTCATTATTTTATGTAAGTAGTTAAATTGATTTACCTGGAAGATATCTGGACTATTTGTTCCGACTGAACTCGCACTGGTTCCATCTCCGGCATTATGCTGAAGAGATGGCATTCCATCACCGTCTTCCTCGTATATTGCCATTATCTGCTCTCGGTCGTCAGCAACGTCCACTAATTTGTCATCCGAATCAAGAATTCCACCATCTGATTGAGATTTTAATTTGTGAACAACAACCCATGATTCAGGTCCCTGCAAACAAACAAAATCCACGTGAAGTGAATACAAAGAACTTGTTGAAGTCGAACTAGTTGAGGACCACTTAAAACCAAGTTACAATCTCCAAAGAGAACATTAACTCTACTAAAGTATTTTCTATCTCTCAAACATTTCTATGAAACTGGTTCGGAACATTAAGCAGTCCTGACTTGACTCCTCAACTTGCCAATGAGTAATGCAAATGGAAGGGTTTGTAAACATTAAAACAATGGGGTTGAGAACCACCATCATCTGCGTCTCTTCTCGCAATTTATAATGAAATTAGGACAACGAACTCCTCGATTCTCACTCAAAATTGCAGCATGCAATAATGAAATCAACGTACTACACCATGTTCTCACTCATTCTTACTGCTTGAAAAAATCACGAACAACAAAAAAGCAGTTTTTCTGGAAGAGTAAAATACTTAGAAAGACACTAAGCAGAGAGAAGCCATCAACTTAACTTTGGCAGTAGTACTTAATACACTAATGACATTTAATAAAAACCATCTCAGTTATATAAGATTTTTGGAAAGCAGGTACACATGTTAAGTTGAAAAACAAAAATACAACTCAAAGTGAAAATGAGATAAGCCATGGAAAATAGACGTATCCAAACAAATTAAAAATTACCACGATCAATGTATCAGTAACTGAATACTATCTAGGAATGGTTTAATGAAAAATTCCCGACCTTTGAAGTGCCATAAAATTTATTTTCCCCTCAGAAGGCTTATCTATAGTGAAAAAACTGCTCGGAAAATTCTATGCCTACGTAATCTGACTACACTAAAGAGAAAAACGTGAAACCAACAGCTCCACTGAAAAACAAAAACTACATAAAAAAACTTGCAAAAAAAGTCTTGAGTCGAAGACCTTTCATATAAACTAATTTACTACAACATCAACTCTTCAGGCACAAGTAAACGGTGTGGCACGCCACAGACTGCAGTCTTCTGGTATACTAGTATATGACTCAATTATACTATACAGCTTAAACAAAATCTGAATAGGCTTTCATTTTAAATTCTACAATAAGGAACCATTGATAATGTCAAACTAATCCTTAGGTCTTATCAATTCAATTCAATTCAATTTTGCAACCTGGATGAAAAAGCGATAAATGAATATTCACATTTTATACGAAAAAAATTTGTCGGGTTAATTACACCAGTGGAGAATTCATACTCATTTGAAAGCGGCGTCATTTTCCGGTTTCAAATTTACGTCAATTATCTGAGCAAGTAAAAATCAAAACAAACGAATGAATTGAATTGAGGTCAATCATTGGTTTTTGATTTCACGACACTTTCAAACACAAGTTCAGACAAAACAAATGAGTAATATTGACAGACGACCCGAATGTTTAACTTTAGCAATAGCAAAATACGTAGAGTCAAAGACTGAAATTACATTTCCGATTACTCAGGGTTTGTTTTTGTACACACCATTCCACCATCCTGTACTTTCATCTTCCGACTGAAAGTTTCGTAAGTGTTTTGTATCTTGCTTGAAGGCCTCAAATCAGTAAGTTCTTCACTAAGCTGTCACGAAGACTATGAACACAAGCCAAGCCAGCGTCTTTTTCGAAAGGTGAAGTTCAATCTTTTTTCTCCAACCAGAAAGATTTTGGCTACGGAAAGGTAAACCAGAAATCGAAAATGATGCTCATGATGCATAGCTATCTCTGAACATTATCTTCCTTCATAGCGTCACGCATTCACTTTAAAAAATTAAAACCGGTTTTAAACCCATGCTGCACTATTGACTCCTCATTCAAATCATCAAAATTCGCATATTACACAAACAAGTGCTCTAGCGTAGCAATAGCAGGAGCATCACAATGTCCACCCGGAAGGTTGTTTGTGTGAAAATAATTACATTGAAAATGTTTCGCTTATTTCAACAGAAAGTGAACTTAACCTTAAAATTGAGGAGCAGGTGGAACTTAATACATTACCTAGTCTACCCAACTACCATAGAATGCCTTACAATCAAATTTTCCATCCAAACGACCAGCAGGAAATATGCTTTAATGTGAAAACTTATGTAATAAACATTTCAGATACATTTCCGATAGCAAATCTCAAATGCTTGAAGGCGGCTGCAACTGTAGTCAAATGTATAAATAATACCTTCAATTTGTCCGTGTCCGAAACACTAAGACTGCGTACGAGCACGGGCTGCGTTCCTTCCGTTTGTCGTTCCATTTTCCGCACATTATATTTTTGAGTGTGTCTTCGAAAGAGCCGACTTATACCACGACAAACAAAATTTTCCCCAGGTATTTTGTTACCCAATTCTTCAGTCATGGAGAACTTTTGAATACCGGGTTTATTTTCTTGGAAAGCTTCACTCATGATAGTTGGCGACAATTTATTGTTACAACTAGTAAAACTTGTGAAGATTAATCCTCATTCAGTTCTCCTTGGACAAAAGCCGAACACTGGTCGAACAATTCTTATATTTGCACCCACCACAGGAAGCGTGTGTATTTGGATTTGAGTTGGAAAGAAAATTATCAGGAAATCCCTAATGACACCTAATTTGTTTTCTCATATATCTGGCTCTAGTCCAACATGCAAGCATTTTAAGTAGAACATGCTTAGTAGACACTCATTAGTTCGTTACATGGTAATAATCAGCAAGAATATGTAGAAGGCTTATTTGAATGTACAACGTGTAAGATCAAACACAAAATACAATAGAAAAATTCCAAATCATAAAACGTAGGTTTGGCGTCCGCGGAACATCAACATCTTCTAAACGGAACACAGTTATAAACACTACTCACTATCTTCTTGTCTTATCCTGATTCCCGAGCACTTTTCTTGTAAAAGGTGAAAATAATGTTTTTCAGTTGTGTCTCTAACTGCAAAAGTTCGTCGCTCACTTAAAAGCAATGAACTCCACGAATCCAACGAATTCCAAGTACTCGTGCTACACTCGTCATTTCAGTTAGTTTTACTAGTCCTAATTCGTCTCATCTCTTTCATGTATCCCAGGCTGGCAGAGATAAAAAAAAATAAGAATAGCAAGGAAGCAGCACGACTTTTTGAAATGTTTTCACTTCCTTTGAAGCACTCAAATTCCACTCTTACAATAATCACTCTTCAGATATTCGCACAGCGGCGTCTTATTTTTCAACACTGAAAATCTCTTCAGGAAGGTGAGATCGAGAAACGGTATTGCAGGTCTCATCTCGAGCCACAAAGTAAGTGTCGTTACAACTGTGGAGTTTTTCTGTCCTCTACGACAATTTTGCGGAAAAAGCCACAAAATCAGCCACAAATTCCAATGAGGAACGTCACGGAGTGCTTACTGCTCTGTGCGGAATCTTCTGAAGGAAATTCACACAGCGTACTACTTCAACATCACTCATTTCCTCATCTTAATCAGAAGGACTTTTGTTCTGAACATGCAATATACAGCACCTGCCGAGCCGGCTGACACACTCAAGAGCAAGTCAAATCATAAAATCAAACTCAACCTTCCACATTCGTGCACGAGTCTGAAACTAAACCACTATTTCGAAATAGTTTGCAATTCTCATCCAATCCAATACAACTAGGAGGACTAAATGAGGTAGTAGTAGAAACTCAAGTTTATGCGTCATCGAATCGTCACAAATCGCAACCCCTGTTCACGTTCACCAACTATGCAACGAAGGGTTTACTTTTAGGTGTACAACTTAAAATCTGTTATGGGTTGCACTAACAGTAATTTACAATTTCCCTTATCCAAATTTTAATTACACTGGTGAGGGAATGATGGTTTTCAGCAGAGTTGTGGGAGTGAACTGAATTGAATTGCGAGGAAGACTGACTGAGTGACTGATGAACGTACTGAAAGATTTAACCATTGTAAGCCTAGGGTTAAGTTAAGCTCATGTGGTGAAAATAGGAGAGGGGATGCTTTAGTTTTTATTTGAAGTGCTCAACTTGAAAACAGGGAATTAAAATAAACATTTCTATTCTGTTCACCATACAAAGTGGAATTGGCACGAAACACAACACTCATTCTTCATCACAATACAACGGAGGACTCGATCGTACTGCTGCAGTTCATTCAGCTAACAAATAAATTACATTTGCTAAGCAGAAAAATTTGCAATCCAAAAACAAACTCATTAGCGTTTAAACTATTGACGGGAATGCAAATTCAACCTTGTATTCCGTCTAGCGTTGCACAGTCAGCCATAAAGCGACACAAGCTAGCCTTAAGCTAGTTTCAACAACCTCCACTTCACTTGATAAACAACGATTTACAGTTTTCAAATTATTTTTTACCTATTTCGACTAATTACACAAATTCCTTTAAGAATTGAATTTTCGTAAATGTCATTTTTTGTTGCGGCTGTATTCATTCACAAATTTCTGCAATAATTGAATTCGGCAGCGGAGCAGATGTAAAGTATACAGCAAGGCTCCTGAACTCAGTTTTGAAAACCGCAACTCAACTCACGGTCAGTAAAAACCGCACCACAATATTGGGTTGCGGTGAAGTAAACAAAACATCACTCAAAAATTGCAAATTACAATCCAATTCAATTTAAATCAGTTCCAACCGTGATATTTTCTCCTCAGAATCATGGTGTGGAGTTGGATGACTCAAATAGTATGACGTACAAATTCCAGAAGATGCACAAAGCTTGATCCCGCAAGCATTAAATAAGCACGATCCAATTCAAAGTTCTCAATTGACTAACATTTCTCTTAAAATGATTACACTCGAAGAATCTAACCATTTCCAAGCACTATCACACATCTCGAATGATAGAACTGACTTGACTGAATAGAATGGAAACTCAAAAGACTTGGATGCAAGTATCGGCATTTCTAGTTGACCAACGCCCATTCATCCCCACCTACCCCATGCCTTAGCAGTTCTTTGCTAAAAGTCTGTCTTCCTCCAAAAAGAAAAAGCTTTAAATTGAATGTTTTACTCTTTTCTCCCCGCTGCTGATGATGCTGAAGAGTAAGAGCCAAAATGCATACAATAGAAAATAGTGTGGTCTGCCAGCATAATAATAACCTCACAGTCATCATGTCATGCAGGTTTGGGCTTTCTACTCTAATGAACTTGTATGTCACACGACTTTTCTATTTACACTCAAGGTATTCAGAGTTGAATTACGCTATTCCTACCATACTGTAGTACTTGTGAATCCAATGGCAGGATTTTTTTGTAAAGAAATAGATGAACAAATTGAAGGACTTTTCATTGAATTCGTCTACGGAACAATTGGACTTATCTGTGTATTAAGTCCAGTACTTAAATAGTTCAATTCGATTTAAACAATACCGGACCATATTGCCCGAATATACTTTTAGTATCTAACACATCGACTTGGACAGGGCAAGAAATAGGAACCCTCATCAAAAGAAATAAAATTCCAAACATTAAGTAGAAATGACAGAGTGGATAAATGATCATCTTTCTAGAGACAAAATAGCCTGTCAAGACATTTTTGACGCAAGTCTACCTCTCCACGTTATAGCGATGAACCAGGTAAGCTTGTAATGGTAATGTAAATTGTAAACACAACAAACAGAGGTAGACACGTTCTTCTCATCCTTACCCCTTCCACCTTCTGCCTGCTTGAATGTACAGCAATGCAGTTTGCATTTGCCCAGATTTTTGCATTGGGGCATTTGGGCATTAGGAGTGCACAAACTGGCAGGACATGTTCTCTCTTCTATATAATTGGTTACATAAAAAATCCAGAGGTAGAAACAAATTGAATTGTCAACATATTAGTATTTTGAATCAATATTTCTAACATTGTTATTTCCATTCGCACTCAATATATGCTGACAAAATCTTCATCGAATTTAAAGGGAACAAGAAAAAAAGAGATAATCTCATTTGAAATCTGCACTGCAGAATTACCATCCTCCCCATTTGAACCTTGAAAGAAATCGCAGAAGTACGCCCATGTCCTAATAGGGTTGAAGCTGTAAAAGTTAAACATCCGATCTGCGAACATGATGAGTCAAATACCACAGGTAGCATTAAAACCACCTTCAACCGTTCAAACCACGGCCACAGTATTCTCAATACGACTCTCGCGACTCATTGGACAAACAGGGAAGGTGCAATGTGTATTTTAAGTTTTACGTCTTCTCAGGAGTGTGAATCGCAAATAATTTTGCATTTTTTGCTTCTCACGTTATTTGCACTCAAATGTACGCATAGGTATAGTACACACCGCGGAGGTAGGATTTCATAAATGAATCAGCCTACTGAGCCTATATGGAAATTCTAAGTCTTCCTTAACCTAAAAACACAATCACGCATTTGGAATTTACATACAACTAATTGGATGAGTGGAAAGAGGTAACACACGGCTGTTATTTTGCCTCATTCACCATGCATCAATTCACACTTCAAATCAACTATCTAAATCGTGAATCCCTCGACTCGATTTAAGTCTTCCTTAACCTAAAAACACAATCACGCATTTGGAATTTACATACAACTCATTGGATGAGTGGAAAGAGGTAACACACGGCTGTTATTTTGCCTCATTCACCACGCATCAATTCACACTTCAAATCAACTATCTAATTTGTGAATCCCTCGACTCGAGTTAATATTGCATTGCAATTGGTATTACACTAATTCAAACTACATTGAAAGAGTTAATTGACTCACACGACACAATTAGAATAAAATAGTGGCTACATTTTGTTCTTTATAGCAAAGAAATTCTGGCTGTTGATTTTAAGATTTTATCCTTTGCTGAGACTACATCAACAAACCAAAAGGGGCGAAAATAAAGTAATAATCTATTCATATTCTCTCAAGACATTTGCGTAGTCATTAGGATTAAGTTCAGACGAAAACCCTACCGCAAACAAAGCAGTGGCTTTTAAAGTAATTGTCCAAGTCAAGTCCAAGTCTCCATTTACGAGGGGAAAGACGGTTCCCTACTTATTATGAGTACAAATGAAATAGTCCAATTGCCTCCAAGCCCCGTACAATAACAGACGACGTAGACTCATAAAAACCACCAACAATAAATCCAATCCCTTCTAGCTAAGCCGAGGAATCATTGAACCACGAAAGGAAAGGAAATAAACCAAAGGAGAACAACTTAACATCTGCTACACTTCTTTCCAAATACATGTGTAGTGTTCCTATTCTGCAGAGGGTAAGACGTTGGAGGGCCAGGGCCAGGAACCCTTCGAAACGAAACAAATCGTATTTCTGAGAATCTGGAGAAATATCAAATTACCTTCCCTGAACTAAAACAATCTCCCAAGTTTTACCTAACCCTTTAGATAATATAAGCAGGAATTTTCAGCATTTCTAAGATTCGACAAATTTCCTAATGTTGAACGGAACTTACGAATGATATTCTTAACATTTCAACACACATATGAAGCTAAGGAATAATCATTGTCTTAATATCGATTGATTGATCCAACTTCACATAATCTAAAAAGAACAAGGAATTTTCCCCTCCAAATGACTTTATTCGATTTACTTTCGTGTTAGGAGTCCAAACTCAAACTATATTCTTTCGGATCGATTCAGAATCCATCATCAAATTCCTTTTCTGTGGGGCACACCCCACCTCACCTGTCTGTCTGTCATCTCCTTCTAACTGAAACCTATCAAATTATCCCCGCCTGCCTTTCCAATCCGACTATCCAACCTTTTATTTGATAAGGATTTGTGCAGTGCCCTATGAGCCAACTCTGAATCCTACAATAGTGAAATTCGTATCCAAGTAACTAATATTAGGGACCGACAAGGAAAGTCATGCCAGGGTCTACGAAGGCTTCGGCTGCCGTCAGTCCGGAGTATTCTACCGGGCTATACTAATTCTAAAGATTTTACTTAGGCTAACGCTATCCTTTGTAATTCTTCCGTTATCCTTCCTCTAGTTAAATTTCATAGTCTATCGACCACCCACTACAATTCCTATTCCTCAAAATCCCCACCAACTCTTTTCAGATTTGATGGAATGACAAATTACCACTCATTTCTCCAACGGAGTGCTAATAATGATTCTCTTCCGGTCGCCAAGAGTTCGAAAGGTATCAAAATGTGATATTTCAGTACTTCAATCCTTAGTCATCAAGACAATCCCTTCTATGAGAATATTTTGATATCGATTT
>WJEZ01001618.1:0-16683 GCA_009869925.1 Thalassaphorura encarpata
GCTTATTAATTATTAAAGGCTATAAATTTAAATCTCACCTGAGCTTGGAATGGTCAAACGTATGTTGCTAGAATGCTTAATTTAATCGAGTCGATATTATAATTAATATTTTAACTGAGTTTAGACCGTAATTGTTTAGCTTCCATCTTCTGTATCCACTCTAAATACTTGAATTGTTGTTAGGCTTGAGCCCAGGTCAATCTTTCGTAATCCTTCTGTAAACAAACATGAACACAAAATTTTTCTTTTACTATTTTTGAACTTCTTCACACCAACGTGTCCGGCAAATTTAAAAACAAATAATTTAAAATGCTTATTGGACCGTACCGTAAGCCTACTACTAATAATACAACATTAAAAAATCAAAGAGATCAGAGTTTCGAACCACAACTGTACAAATTTCTGAAATTTCTGACCTTTGAAGAAACATATATTTCGATTCCATTCAAGTTAGATATTCATACATGTAAACTAAGGATCAGTAGGAGTGAGTCAAGGATATGGCTGTGGAAATGTGTGATGATTCTTTCATTTATGAGGCTTGGCTCCTTATTGATTGGACTATGGCAGTGGCAGTATGGAAAAGGCACGGTTCAAGCTCACGTGGCTGACCTTCTTTTCCTAATTCTTTTAATCACAACCTTCACAATGGCATCTCCTTGGCATGTTCTCCTTTATTTCAAGCAGGAAGAAATCATATTTCAGCACAATCAGTTTGTGAAGCTTCAAGAAAATCCTACAGGTTCAGCGTAGTGAAAAAGAAAATAAAATTATCGAATATTTATTCAGTATTCTTTAAATTTTTCGTAGCGTCACAAGATTCAGAATCTACGTTCATTTGGCCTCAAGCCGAACGAATTTTGAGATGGGTTGAAGGGCTAACCAACACATCACACATCCTCACATTTATATTTCTTCTTCGAAATCCAAATGCAATTTATCAACCTCTTTATTCTTTTACCATCGTGGAACCTTACAGTGCTATCTCAGTCATTCTTGCTTTGATTGACGTATTGACATTCTCTTCATTCTATCGAATGGGCTTCTTGCTTGGATACATTTCATTTACTTATTATGCCGTCGCGCGATCTCGTTTGAAGTTTCTTAGGTAAATATAAATACCTACCTAGTATAGACAATAAAAACTCCTTAGACTCAACTAGCCTCCGTCTTAACTATACAGCTCACAAGTATTTTGTCGCAATTCGTTTATTTTTTTCCAACAATACCAATTGGCCAATATTTTATTCAATGGATGTTGGGCATCGATTTTCTTACCAAGTGTGACTGCACTCGTTGGCTCTTATTGGATAATTCAGCTTTACGCAACTATTAGTACTCGCATGCGTGAGACGATGCCTGCTGAAATGTATTTGCTATTTCTAATAACTCTGAGTGTGACAACAGTGAGTAGTTTGACGTTTTTGACCCTGGCTTCTTCTATTCACACTTGGACAACAATCACACTCGACTCTTGGAGAAGAGCTCCAAAATTTGTGAGTAAGAATAGAAAAACTGTTGAAAATCTTCTACTCAATTGTCTCCCTCCGTTTGGTGTCCACATTGCAAAGTTTTATGTCATGAAGGAAACAACACCCAAGACTTATTTTACAATAATTTTTGACACTACTGTGAATGCATTGCTTGGGTTGGGTTAAATAAATTCAATAAATACAACAAATAATTATTGCAAGTAACGAATTGAAATTTAATCCATATTTCCTCATTCAGTCATTGTAAATTTTTGGAGGAAAGAAAGGTCAGAGTTCAAAGTTCAAAAGTGAGATTCTCCCTTTTTGCCAGAGACACGTTTGAAATCTCCCATATTGGTCGTGCTGACTGGCATCCCGTAGAAATTCAAAGAATCAATTTGAGTCACTTCTTCCTCGGTTTGATTTCCAGCAACAAAAATCTGTACATTGTGAACAGACTGCAATTTGACAAAACGCAGATCAATCATCTTCTCTCCACTCAAATCATCCTCAGTCAACCTATGTAAAGTGAAGGTCAGAGGTCATATTTTATATATTAATAATTATAAATTTTAATTGACTCACTCAATCTCCTGAACAGGAGTCATACTCTCAGCAGAATCAAAATCCAAAGTTTTTGGTTGGTTAATGAAAAATTTCAAAGTCTTCGGTCCATTTTTTGTAGAAGATTTGATGCGAAAGCCTTGTAACTTAAAAATACAAATAATTAATTAGTAGTTGAATTGAAAATTAATTAATTGCCTAGGGATGAGTTACCTTGATGTTTTGATTGAAACCATAGACGAGGATAAGTTGTTCATCACAATCCGACTTGAGAATTCCATTGCCCTCAAGAAATTGTTGGAACGGAGTTTCATCTGCCTCGTTCAAGCATTCACAGCCTTTTTTCTCAATGTATTGCGAAATGTCAGCTGGTTGACCAGGGGCTGCTGCCCCTTCTCCAACTTGCCCAGCCCCTAAATGCAAACGAATCTTCTGTTCCAATTCATCAGCAAGTCCTCCCTGTGTATATTTTGATTTCAAACTAATTTTTTACTCGTATAATTAATTAATTATAAATGATTAATGTTTAATTACCGTAATTGTGTCAAGCTTGGCACAGTTTTTGTAGATGATGAAAGTTGGCATCGAACTCACTCCTTGGGACATTGCGGATTCACGGCACAAATCCACGTCAACCTTCGAGGACAAAACGAATTAACTGACTAATTGATTTTTAAAATTAAATTGTCAATTGAATATATGATCCTACGCCCAGGAAAAGTGCATCTGGATATTTGTGAGCCAATTGGTTAAACACAGGTGCAATTTTTTGACACGGCGCACACCAAGTGGCATTGAAATCTGCGACCACGACTTTGTTCGGGCCAGCCATCGATATAGTAGTCTGGAAATCTTCATCGTCAGCAATCACGCGATGGTTCGACATTCTGATCTGAGATTATGATTCTATACACAAATTCAACAGGAGTCTGTAGCAGACTTTCACCAAAGTTTGAAGCAAAAATACGACTCGGGATTTATTGCCCTATTATGACAAAGTAAAGACTTACTTCAAAATACGGGTTTTGGTTTCAAAACTTGTATGTCTGATTCTGATTTGAATTTCTACATTAATTGACAGTGAAATCATGAGACAATTTTGTGTACAAATGTAATTAGTAAACGGTAACGTAACCAAGGTTTCTTATATAAGTTGTATTACTCGTTTAAGCTTTTGCACAATTCGGAAAGGAATTTAATTTTTTCTTACCTTGTTCAATTGTCTGGTATGGTATTCAAAGTTTGCACATTGCACCAAAAAAAAAAGCCAAGGAAAAGCAAAAACCCAGAATTGGATCACATTGGCCAAAGCTGAAACTTGAGTCTCCGTATTGAACATTTCCAATGTAATAATTTTTCTTACAACAAAATAATTTCAAAATTGTAATATTTTTAAAGGAGGACTAAATCAAGAGCTTTCGTGTATTTTATTATAATTTTTTCGGCAATTAATTTAGTACAAACATCAGCAATACTCCGAATACTACATTTGATCAGTGCCCAACAAAATGTTGACGGCAATATCTCCCATGATTTGAAACAAGGAAATAGCTCCACGATTCTTCATGATTGAAAATGTAGCTACTTGAACGCCAAATGGTCTAAAACTTTTCAGAACCAATTTTTCTTCTTTTTTCCCTCCAGTAGTATTCCTCCACTTTGTAATAATTAAGGAAGTGTAATTATGAAGAGAAGCAGCCAGAAGAAAGAATAGAGAACAAATGAGTGTATTTCCAGCTATTGTGACCACAGAGCTCCAGTACATTTGAAAATCCATTGTTGCATGTGTTTTGACAACAATGATCACGGAAAAAATCCATGCAGCTGCTATATAGGTTATAAAAACTGGGATAAAAAACCAAGAAAAGCATCGGTTGAATAATCTGTTGACCAACAAATATCTCCAGAGGACTGGGATGGAATGTGAAGCGAATTCTTCAGACCTGAGAAATAAACAAATGTCAAAGGTCAAAATGTTAAAAGTCTGCAGATTTAGATTTCACTAACCACAGAATTCGAAGTCTTTCCCTGCTGACCATGAAATATGAAATTGTGACATAAACCAGAGGAAGCCCCACGCCATAGCTACCACTCAATAACCAAGCATCCGTGAGGGCAAACGGGACAGCAATAATTGGATAAACGTTTCGATCAAAACCGAGAATCGAATAGGTCAAATAAGGCTTGAGTGGTTCAGTGATGTGAAGTAATGTTAACATGAAGCATATTAATTCCCATGATTGATACTCCCAGTTTATTTAACTTTTCCACCCTTCTCCACAGTTCTGTCATTTGCTCAGATTCTCCTACACGAAATAAAAAAATTCAAAGATAACCAAAATATGTAAAATTTTATTTTACTTACTCCGATCTGAGCTCTCAACTTGGAGGAATTCATTAAAGAAAAATATAACTTCTTTTTCCATAAAATTGGCAAATCCATACAATGCGCACGTGCCTGATGAAATCAATGTGAAAAGGAGAAGAGTCACAAGATCAGCCCCTGAGATTGTTACATTGCCTGAAAGATGTTGAAATAGGCAAAATAGCAGCAAAAATTCTCTAATGAAACTCATTGCTAAAATTGTCAGTCGAATCCGCTTGTTCCTTTGGTGCTGTTTTTTAGGGTCTCGTCTTAATTTTAAAGTTCCATTTTGAGCGTTCATTTGAAATTTTGTAAATCTCAATTGAGAACACAAATTAATACACTTGGCACTGAACTCAAAATACATTTTTACGATGTAAACTTATAGATGATGTAACTCAGGAAAAAATTGGGCCCGAAGAATGCTCGAATATGAGTGATGACAATTACGGGTGTTAGCGGTAAGTGTAAGAAGGGTTGTACGACGTTCGATGTAGATAAATATAAAATTTTCATAGACTATTTCTGTTTGTGTTTGACGTAAGTACAAGTGGACATGCCGGTGTAAGCGGTATGAGAGATGAATTTTGGAGAACTACGGTAGTGAAGTGATGGATATCTATTCTAAGAATCTTGCGAAAACAACGAATTTATGAGTTTCAAGCTCAAGTGTGTCTTTTGTACTCCTCTAGCAAATAATTAAAAGAGTTGCTTTGCCAAGGTAAGACAAGCACTTTAGATTACTTATTAAATTAACGACATGGGCTAAAATTCCACCAAAGTACAGGCTTTAATATCAAGAAATCTTGGAATAGACAACATAACACACGTTCAATGGTTCAACCTGTAAAGATTTTATGAAAAGAATGCATATTTTATTGGTATACGAACTTGTATTCTTGTATTTTAGCATTAAGAATTGCTTAATACGGAAGTATATGTCAAAATTATAACGATTTATGGGCAATTTGACCTTTGCTAGTTAATACTATTTTCGTGTTCGTGTTTTTAATAGAGAATTCTAAGACGCATCAAATGTGATTATAGAATACGTCGTACTTCGGTAAAAATGCCACGTCTTATCTGAAAAATGTTAAAATAAATAAATAAAACGTATATTTAGTGTTGTCAACAAATATTATTATCACATATTTACCATCCATCCGATCCAAGCAGAACATTCAAGGTCATATCAAATACGATTCTAAAGTATGTCTTGGGTGTTGTTTGTTTCATTACATAAAATCCAGCAACGCGGATACCAAATGGTGGGAGACTTTTTAGTGTAACCATTTCCATGGCCTGTCCAACACTTTGCTTTTGAATATTTTTCCAAGTGTCAAGTATAGCACTTGACTTTGTATGAAGTGAAGATGCCAATAATGTGAAGCGAGAGCAGACAGTCATGTTAATTACAATTCCGATTAGCCCTTCAGCATAAAGTAAAGCTGGAGCCGTATGGCGTGTTTTGATTGAAATGTACAACGATATCATGAGTGTAGAGCTGAACAATATAATGCAGCTTGGTAAGTATAGGGTTGCGTACCAATCGCTGTATAGAGTGTTGATCAAACTCAGTTTTTGGTAGAGGTCAAAAGACTTGCGCGAAGGTAGGCGTGAGCTATGGCGGAAAAATAAGAATTAATCGACATCCAATTTATTGAAAGTTGTGGACTTACCTAAGGAATTCAAGCTCCACGCGTGTAAACAATACATAACTAAAAATGATATATATCAAAAGATGCAGAGTTCGATAAAAACTGTGTAAGATAAACACATCGATCAGGGCCAACGATATATCCAAAGCACCATAGGGTGGTACCCCGAAGAAAGAATTAAAAAATGGATGTACAGATTCACTTTTCCCAAGAAGAAAGAAAAATATACTGATCTGATTACATGTACTGAATACTCTCATAATTCTTAGTACTCTGTCTGCGTTTCTCCACATCAATTCAAAGTCCAAATGCTTTCCTGTTGAATGAAATAAAAACAAAGTTGCTTGACATCCCTAGTATTTTTAATATAATTAAATTCATATTAATATAATTTACGCACCTTTGGTGAATTTTTGTGCTTGAACAAATTGATTAAATGCAAACTCAATTTCTTTCTGCTTAAAGTAAATTACGCTATACCATCCAATGGCAGCCGCTAAAATTACAGTCGCAATTAATAAGACAATCATTTGCTCTACAGGAAGGTCAATTAATCCTGACCAATGCTGCCAGAGTCGGAATAAAAATGAGAGCAGACGAAAAGCAGTCAACAAAACAACACATTTCCAAACTCGCCAGCGGAATTGGTTGTATTTTAGTGTCAGTTTGTGTGATTTTGTATCAATTTTGAACAGAGTGTAGCGGATTTGATATCCAAATGTCAAGCAAGTTAAATAGAAGTCAATTTTAGTTAGCTGGTTGTAGTTCTGAATTACCTTCTGGAAGGAAGTTCTCAAAACTTTAATAAACCAAATTGGAACCATTTTCGTAAATTTTGATTTAAAATTAGAAGTCTGTGAAGTAGAAGAAGAAGTCATTTTCATCGACAGTGGTGGAGTTACAAGAAATGTCTTACTTTGGAAAAAGGTAAATGTGGTACTCGTGCGTAGGCGTAATGGTTGATAAGTTCTTAAATATTCAGAGGTGCTTCCAGAGGAACTATCTAGAGGAGTAGTTACAAAAGTAAAGAGAATCAAGAACGCAACGGAATGAATAGACTATAGTACAAAGTCACCATCAGAGGGAATTCAAGTTCAGACACACAAGAGTTCTAAAGACTTCTATATAGCAATAGTTTCAAAATATAGGATATTTGTAAGACTTGAAATATAAGAGAGACAAGTACACGTCTATTTAACTCATATCTTGTGTTCGAGTTTTGTTTAATTTACATAAGATTTTATGATTACGAGCGTTCTTAATACGCCGAATTTGAAATCAGCTAAGGCGGGAGGGAAAGTGTAACAAATTCTAGTATCAATCTTTTATGATATACAGAATAAATTAGGCAAAAAACTGAAAAGGTCATCCTCGTGACTTGCCAGTTGTCGGGCTATTACTGTAGTAGCAGAACGTATTCCAGGTCCATTGATAGTAATCATTATCGCACATGAAAAATGCCGAAGATAAAATCAATAAAGCGACTAAAAGAAATCTGATAAGCACGCCATTTTCCCTCCAAGTCATTCCTTGTTATTCAAAATTCACATCGTACATTTCTAAGCCTGTTGGGAGACTTGTTATCTCTAAATGAGAAGTGAATTTAAGTCATACCAACAGTTTTAATCTTTAACACCTTGTCTCTTAATGTTCCAATGTGTTAGTTTCTGTTCCCAACGAAGAATTTATGCTTCAATCAAATATGAATCGAAGGTATGTTTTTCGTTTTACTTTTTGATGATATAAAATGCAGAATTCTAGATTCCGAACGACACTGTTTAGGTGTTCATGAATTGATTAAATTGAGACAGTGTTCGACCATGATATGCCTCGATCGAACGTGTGACATTCTGGCGAAAGGAGCTGATAAACTGCATTTGGAGATTCAATGTTAAACAAAAAGAGAAGTACTTGGTTCATTCTATTGAAAGTGAGCATGAACTTTAATACTCGATCCATCACTTTCCAAATTTCATCATAATCCTTTTCCCTTTCGGTCAAAATTAACTTTTGAGTTTGGACAAATTGACTAAACTGGTATTCAATGTCTTTCTCTTTGAAATGAATGAGGAGATACCAAATTGCAGCGCCAACTATAAGAATTGAATGCATGAACAACATAAACGAGTCTATCATGGAAATTTCAACGGATTTGGTGAGGACTCGCCACACTGCCACAATCAGTGAAGCCAAACGGACAAATGTTAAAAACACAATAAAATTCCAAATCCGGTTTTCTATTACATCTGTTGTTGCGAAAGTTAGCTTTCGTGATTTGATATCCAGATGGAAGGGACTATGGAAAAACTTGCATCCTTTAGTCATCAATTGCCGTATGCACTTGTAAGGCTCAATTTGATTGCACCGTCTCCGGATGCTGTATAGTATCTGATTAATCCAGTTACACACAGTCAAGGAAACAAAACGCGAAAACACTTTTAAAGCAACCCATTTTAGTAGATTTACGAAAAGCACGACTGATAAAGTTTGTAATGTCAAGTTGCTCCTTCTGTCGCCACTACCAAAACTTGAAGCCCGAGAAAAAACTTGTTTTAAAAGTTTAATTTGGAAAAGTAGTGGAACAAAATTGTAGACAAATTATGGAGCGAACAGAACATCGAGCGTTGGTGCGTACTTAATAAGAAATTAATTCTTTTCTTCCTAAAAATCGAAAGACGGTATACTCTACGATACATACCATAAAATGATAAGAATAAATGGTCAATAAGTAACTTTTTGCAACAACATTCCATTCAAAGCAATAGCTTTGAAAAAGACACCTGAACAATGGCAATTATGCATTGGAATAATTCAACATTTATATTTTTCCGTATTGAAAGCATAAAAATGATAGACGCTTCCTTCTAGAGATCACCGAGAGCGAGAAGAAATACAATACGTGTATGCATTATTCAGTAGTACCTTTGAAACGATATATTGAGTGAAGTAAAAATATTATGTTATTGTTGTTGAGTGTAGTCTCAATGATGGTGAAGGGTTTGAGAATTAATTTTCATTACTCCAACCCGGTTGCAAAATAGTTCGAAGAAATAGTCAAAAATTCGATATTTTTACATATTCAACGTTGATGTAGCGGTTTCCCTTAATTTCTGATAGGTAAATATCATCGAGACCCTGACCTGTACGGAGAAGGGGATGAAATATTTATTTATATCTCCAAAAAGGTAGAGAACAAACCTTCTCTTGATTGACAAACAAGATTTGCAAGTTTTGTTTGTGCCTTTGCTCAAAAGCAGTTTTTCCGTTTGCAGCATTTCCCCTCGTGTAACCATGTTTCTCCGCTTACTTGGCCGAGATTTTTACATTTTCCTCTCTAACTATTGAAGAATTCGACAACATTAACTCCGACAACATAACTGCCATACATGTCCAGATAGGGGGCCTGAAGATAATTAACGGTCTGCCGTCTAGTCTGTGTGGTCGCAGTATTTGTTAAATAAATAAAGTTGGGTTTAATTCAAACCTAAGCTTTTGAACAGAAATGCGAGGACGAAGCTTAGAATAAATATTCCATCGAGACCCAATACCAGAGTTCTGTTACAAATCAGATGGATTTTCTTGAAACCATCAAAAAAATTTAGTTGCGAAAGCTGAATTATAAAGCATTTCTCACTTGAGACAGTGTTAAACCATGCTATGCCTCGATCGAAAGTGTGACATGACATGACGTATGTGTGCTTTAATGAATTATCGCATTCGTTTCGCTAAAATCATGTTCGTTTTTAAATTTAAGTCATCAACATTGTTCTGAAAATTTCCAACTGACTAATACGGCTCCTGGAACGAATTTGGACAACCACCGAGAGAGAGGAAAACCATATTTAGATTAGTTAATTATATTTGGTTACTAAAATTCTTAAAGATTGAATTAACATTGGCATACGTTTTCTTATTTTGTTATCATTTCAAAGTTCAGCTGTATAACATCAACTGCAAAATCGATTAGTATGTTAGTAATTGCACTACTTCCGTAAATACACACGAACTTTTCGTGAACTTACTTGCGCAAGCGTATTTAAATCTGAATATAGTATCAATTTTCCACGGGTTCCAGTCGCAGATGTTTTAATAGCAGGAAATGGAAATTCCTGGTCAGATCACTCATGACGCATATCCTAACATTCATTGTCACCTTGACACATAAAAAAACGAATGATTGAATTTATTTCTCGAAAGATGACCCTTACATCCATTTACCGTTTTCATCTATAAATAAGAGATTTTAGTGGAACGCTAATACTTAATAAATTTAATATAATACTAAAGCGCCTGATTAAGTTGAATCCATAAGATAAATTTTGCGGAGTGTTACGGGGCTCTATGTTCCAAAGTCCCAACGGGTAACTTGACAAAGGGAGCGCTGGTTCTATTTCGATGACTTTAATTTTGAACTTGACTCTCTACGTAATCTGTAAATTTTGGATCTTCCGAATGTTGAAATTTAACGTTGAACTTCTTGAATAATTTTCATATGGAGAATGCTGTAGAATTGTATTTTCTGCTGCCGAATTTATTCCCCAAAATTGAAATACTTTTTACAAAATGATTGGAGAAAAATGTTGAATTTTCAAAAACTATGCATGGCGATGGTAAATAGGGAACCCTGCCTAATAATTCGCTCCTTGGCTTCAAGGCGAGACTCGTAGTCTCCTCCAAAGCCAAATTCTAACACAAAATGAACAGGGTAACAGTCCTGGAGACGAACTCTCACTTCTGATTCTTCTAATATTGGCTTTTATACCAAACCTGAGCCAATAATAACAATAACTTTTAAACTTTCCTGTCACATAAAAATTAACAACTTTTGCAATCCCATGGCTGGGATGTACAGAGCAATAATTTTGTCTGACAGTTTCATAAGTTTCAGTTTCCTGCACCAATGCACTTTAAATAATTCTACAATTTTAACTTCTAAAATTAAAATTCATCCAAAATTCATCCAAAATTTCTAGCAGGTCGACAACACGGAGCTTCAGGGATCTTTTCCAGAACATGTAAAGTGTATTAATCTCGTTAGATATCACAGCACAACACTCCTTCAGTAAACGGATTCTCGGTAGAAATGCATCCTGGGAAACGTTAATAGTGATAAGATTGCTACTGAGATAAGTACTTCACATACATAACTGTGCATAAATCCTCCCCTCCAGCTAATGCTTTCAAATACAGCTTGTTGCAAAAGAATTCCTTACAAATTCACTAAACGTACCGAATTGGATAATTTTTTTGTTAAAAACATTTCCAAAACAATCTCTGTGAATGCTTGTTAGTTTGCCAACAGAAAATAAGAAAATAATAAATTTTGCTTCGTAGACATGCCGGGACAATTTTCTTTTAGCGTCCATTTCTAAAACCTTAATAGGTTTTTCCAAATTTGTGATTTAAGTCGTTCGCTTATTTCAAAAAGTTTGGAAAACGGCGCTCACCATACTATTTCTGTTAGACGAAATTATAATTTTAATCACAACCTGGCCGTTTCGAGTTACGTTATACGTAGTAGTAAACCTGTTATCCGTAGACCATGAAAATGCTGCTAGTTATTGATGGTTACATTTGCTTTTTGAGCGTAAACAGCAATTCGAGCGACTTCACAATTTTTATAATACGTGGACAAAACGGATTGTCAATTTTCGATAGGTTTTATACATAGTCTTAAACCTGTAATCATTTGAGCATAAAAATGCTGCATCTTACACCAAAGCTGATGGTATCATTTGCTTTTCAAGCGTAAACAGCAATTAAAGCGACTTCACAATTTTTATAGTACGTGGTTAACATGGATTGCCAGTTTTCGATTGAGCTTATGCATAGTCATAAACCTGCTATCTGCCAATTACACTAAAGCTGACTGTTACAATTTGGAAACAGTCGTGGCACGAACTGAATAGAAAACCATTTCAGACTATTCTTCTTGGCGTCCATTATATAAACCTTCATTGTTTACGTCAACTTTTTACTAGCATCAGTGCGTTTATAAGAAAAAATTTAGGAAACAATGCTTACCAGACTATTCTTTTTTTGAGAAGATTATAATTTTAATCACAAGCAGGTCACAAAATCTTGGATCACTGCAACATCTCGGAAGAAAGTTATGTAACTAAAAGTTCTCAAACAAATTTGGCAAACGAATATTGGCTTCCAAGTATGATCTGAGGATTTTGAAATAAATTTATGCTAGAGCATTTGCAAACAAATTCAGGAAACATTTAAATTCAAATCGAAATAGCAAAAATGCTTTCTTAATTGGACCTTTTAACTTTTCGAATAGCATTATTTGGATACCTAGAAATCTATACTTAGAAATAACCATTGATGCAATCCATTCTAATAATAAAATAAATAATAAATAATAAAATAATAATAAAAGATCTACAAAAAACACGAGTGAAGAATTTTGCAATGTCGAGTTGCTCGTTCTGTCGAAACTTGAAGGACGAGAAAAAAAGTTGTCTTAAAAATTTATTCTCAGGAAGAGTTGTGGAAGAAAAGTGTAGACAAATGATGGGGAAACAGGGGAGCGTTGGCGCGTGTATTTGATAAATTACTCCCTTTTGCTTTAAAAAATCGACAAGCGGTATACTTTGCGATTCGTAAGATATAAAGATAAAAATAAGCGACTGTTTAAAACCACATAGCATTCCATTCAAAGTAGTAGCTTTCAAAAGAACGTCTGAACAGGGAAAACTATGCATTAGAATAATTCAACATTTACATTTTTCCCTATCGAAAACACAAAATCGATATAACCTTCCTTCTAGCGATCAACGAGAGTGACAAGAACAATAATATATGTAGCTATGTTTCGCCTATCTCTTTACCTGGTCATACCTCATACGTTGTCAGTTGTCACCAAACAATTTTTTCTTTTGTTGTGTGCGATTAAATTAGCCCACATTGGATTTGATGGCCTTATATTACTTTGATGCATCAAAGAGATACATCATAATGAAAATAAATTACTAATCCTAATTTGAAGCGAACGCCCCTGGAAATTTAATATACTTGCGTACTCGATTTGAGAGTCTACACTCCAAACATTATCATAATGACCGAGTAATTTAGATAACTATAGTACATTAGAATAGTACATTCAAGTGTTCCAGTTTAACACAATAATGGATTGCACGTTCGGCAGACTTGACGAGTGAATATATAATGAGTCGTTAGAAGCATTTATAATTAATATTTTATGTGTTGATAAATGCAAAATAGAATTCTATTGGAATATCTAACCGTGTGAGGAAAGGAGGAATGAATAGTATAAATCGAGTTATTGGTTCGACTTCGAACTAAAACTCTTCCCATATTATATTAAAAGAGAAGCTAGGGTAGACAACCTGTCTCTAAATGAATAAAAAATTAACTAACTAATTATTATAAAATATAACCAACGTAATTTTGACAAACCGTTTCTGATATACACAGTAATTCTATTGTTTTGTTCAGAGAAAAATATCTTAAACTTCACGTATTGGATTGGAATTATATCTGGTTGTTTTCTCTTAACAACTCAGAAGTATTCATCCCCAGTTGGTTTAAATTTACATTAGCTCTACTCAATTGGACTGTTGGTTTTCATTGTAATAAAGTGGGCAGACTGGTTAGTTCGTAAAGCAACTTTTGACGTAAATATGGATCTTTTGGAACCACAGCTTTTACTGTTATAACTCTTTGATTTATTTCAATATGCAGACCTTCAAAGGCACATTTTATACGCAATTACATTGATCAAAGCGTGTATTCGTCTTCGTACTAAGGATAAAAATCATCATTGTTGGTTTTTATTTATATATGAAATGGCTGTACTGACTGTAATCGCTTATTGCAGCTTCACTATTGGAATTCAAATTCCGTACTATTATCATATACCAAAGGACAATTTCAGTTTCATCTACCTAAACTCAATAGAAATCTACGCAATTGAAAACACTATTTCTAGCATTCTTGGTTTCTTGGTTTGGCTTTTTTAACCTTTTTTCAATAATTTTACCGTTCGTACTTCTTTTATCTCACCGCTTTCGGGATTTGGCTACTGAATTTCGAGAAGGCTATCACCGATCCGATATGTCATTCCTGATTGTACGACCTGTGTCTTATTCACCTTATAAATTAACCTCAGTAGCAGTCCTAACGAGAAGTGTTCATTCTGTTTGCAAGAATATTTGGTGTAAACGAGAGAAACGAGATTTGGCGAAGAACTTCCTAGCACCTCAGCACCTCAAATTTCAGCACCTCGAATGAGATCAGCACCTCAAATTTCAGCAATTCAAATGAGATCAGCACCTCAAATTTCAGCACCTCGAATGAGATGAGCACCTCAAATTTCAGCACCTCGAATGTAATCAGCACCAGAGTGCCCTTGTTGTGGTTTGTTAGAAATTCTTTGAGCCTTTCCCCAGGCCGGTGGGGGCGACGGATTCCCCTTGGGGTAATGAAGCCAACGCCTGAGCTTGTGCTGGAGCTGGCTTTTGTCTGCTGGGGTAAGTCGGATATCGCGCGTCAGCGATGCAATGCAAGGCAATGCAAGGAATACAATGCAATGTAAGGGAATACAATGCTAAGGAGTGGACCCTTTGTGTAATGCTAAGGGAGGAGGGCTTTGACTATTGTTGTGCTGTTGCTATGGCATTAGCATTGACAGGCTTGGCTTTTGTTTTATCTTGACTTGCTGTGTTTCGGTTTGCTTTGATTATTGAAGAAAACTGACATTTGAATTTGAACTCGAAAGATAAATAAAAGTAATCAGCTGAAGAGTAAAAGGATTGTAATCACTGACTAGGTAAGTTTTATTCTATTTAAATTTGATTGGTCAGCATTTGGACTAAGTTTCCTGAATAATAATTATATTTATCACTTTACTTTAGATGCACCGAAGCTACATCCAGTCCAAGGATAGCGTGAACAACGAATTGAATGGTCAAAGTGAAAGATCAAGTCGTGATCATGCAGAATCGTTAGTATTAATATGAGCATAATGAAAATTGTATAAACTTATAGCTATAACTATGATTTTGTGAGTGAGTTATTATTCTATTCTCAAATTTACTAATAACTCTTTACAGGGTGTCCCAAGAAGCACTCGGCCATGGGAGAACTCAACATCAATCTCACTCCAGCCATTAAACCTTACTCAGCCAATCATCTTCCACTTCCAATCCTGGCATTGCCATTGCACTTCGTCCCGCCGTATTGGCACGCTCCCGGATAAGCAAGTTGGGTAAGCTTTTTTAAGTCCATAATAATGAACATAGTTGAGCAACGCCCACAAAAACAAAAAACATCCAGAAACGAGAAATGTCAAAAGTAGAAAATTTGTTTTTTGAACGAACGATTTTATTTTTCACCTCATTAATATTGTACAGTGTTGTCAATTTTTGCTACTTCGTTCTATGGATACGTATTACTAAATTAATCATTGCATAACGTCACATCGTATGACCTAATAGCTAGTGCTACATTCTAAAGTAATACTCGCGAAGAGTTCTCACCCTAGGACCATCTAGAGCTACAGAGCTTATACTATGGTCAGTGACATAGGTATTAGTGACCGATTAGTTAATTTTAAGAAATTCTCGCAATAATTTAAGAATAATTGGTTTGAAGTAATTGTTCTGACTCTGGTAAAACACGTTGGGTTTATCAAATGAATTTTCTAATGTTGATATAAATGACTCAATCCAAACTTTATATTCGCTTGGATTTAAAGACCAGAATGCATTTAGGAAATCAGATTTTCTAAAGAAGTGTGTGCATGAAGTTGCTGCATGTTTGGTACTAACTGATCCGTTCGTACTTATAAAGTAGAAACAACTTTCGAATTGAGGATGATCTCCCTTAAATTTTCTTGATTTTGTTACGTTAAGTAGAAACATAGGAGCTAATGTTTCTGCTAACACTTTTGGCACGTAATATTTTAGCGTCTCTAAGTTAAACTTATGCGTAATCGTGACCTGATAAAAATTTGAATCGTAATCAGGACTGGGAGTGTAGTCTGCTTTATCAGAGTGCGCAGTGTCTGCAATGGTACGATTTACGGCTCGGTATTGTGGTATATTAGTTTTGAAAGCATGTTCCTGTGAAGAGCTTATGTTTAGCAGACTAGTTTCTTTAGAATGTATGCCAACAGAACCCAACAGATTTTATGAATCTACATTTAGGAAAGTTTCATCTGCACTGATTTTAGTATGGGCACTAACCTTTCTATTATTAGCATTTAATAATTTGATTAAATCCGCAGGATAAAAGCCCCATGTTTCCGCATTGGAGGAAGGAGATCCCAGTGTGATCTACAGAAATGAAAACTGGTTAAGTTTGAATTCCAAAATCATGTCCTCAATGTTTTGTCTTATGGGCAACTTTAATCTAGAGAATGCTGGAAGTTTTCGAAGACTGCTAATCCAGAAATGTAAGTCAAAAACTATTATTTTCTTAACACAGTCATTACTAAAAAGCCCATTACAAAATATTATGACACATCTTAACCGATTTTGCAAAGTCTGAACGTCGTGCTTAATTAGGAATCGTAATGCATTCATACTGCCATTCAGACTCATGTCTTTTAGTGTATTTAAAAGTTCGTTCTGAAATTTTACTTGCTGGTTGT
>WJEZ01001619.1:0-16672 GCA_009869925.1 Thalassaphorura encarpata
TGTGTAAGATTTTAAATATAAATCTTAGTTTTATAAAGAACTTAAAACTGACTATCTTACCATCTTGGACAATGAATCGAAGATATTTCTGAACAACATCATAGTCAAACGTTTTTCTTCCTCACTAGCTACCCCGTATGCTCCTTGACCTGAAGTGGATCCATAATATCTTCCACATCTGTCGTAGTGAAGTGTCAAGAGCTACAAATATAATTCGTAATATTTAAGTAGAATTTTTAGCAATAGGAAGGGTCAAAATTGTTACGCAATTACTCGTAAAGCCACAGTTGTATACTCAGATAGGTTTGACACGTCCACAGTAAGCTTGCGAAGTAACTTCAGTAGCAAATTCGGTTGCATTTCCCTAAAACCAAATTAAATCGTACTCAAATTAAAATATAAGGCCTAAATGAAGCTTAATAAAACAATCACCTTGTCAATGCAACTAGGAAGTCTGAAACAGCTTCTCGCTGACCTTTTGTGAGCATTTTAATTTTTGACAGGCGATAGACTGTGTGCAGCGTCGCATCCAAAAGACTGATATAGTTATCAGCCTCTGCATAAAACTTGGAGTGGGAAATCAGAAGGGGCAAAATCGAATTTCCAATGTAACGGTTCAAAGCCAACCCCATATCTGAATCGCCGCCGTCATGCTGATAAGACAAAATATTAATTGATTAAAATTCTGGTAAAATGCATGTTTTTGTATGCGAAGTTACCCTATCTAGCATGGTTGCTGCTCTGAGATCTGGCAGAAAAGCGTCCTCTAATATTTTGAAAAATAATTCTCGATCCTCGATCCCATAAACTCGTTCCAAAAACAAGACGATGCTCTGTTTGTGACTTGGAACTAGGCCTGTAAGTTCACATTGCAATTTTAGAGTTTAAGTTTGAATTTTGAATGAAAATCTGGACTAACCAGGTGGCATATCGCTTTTTGGTCCTTCGTCAAGTGGAGTGAGACTCTGCAAGCTAAATCGAATGCTAAGGGCACCACGGAGATCTTCAAGGGGAACCAGAGATCTCAAAATGGCTCTTGCCCTCAATGACTCGTTCTTACCCTGGATGAAATTTAAAATTTTAGCAGCAGCTAATTTGACATAAATGCACAGATCTTGTAAAACCGTACCTGTGCAATAACTGAAGCATCTGGAGCACATCGCCCAAGCAAATCGACCAAAGTACAATAGAAACTCAAAATAGCAGCCCCGGTGTCAATGTAATCCTCGTCGTCATCCCCTCTTGGCAATGGATGATCAAAATTTCCGACGATTCCACCATCAGCTTCTGTCTGGGAGTTTCTTTGATTGGCTATTCTGTCAGACATTTTATTTCCATCTATGATAGCTCTGAGGAGACCTTCCCCTTCGCCTCGTAGTGCTGGACCAAGGCATTCGGGGCGACGAATGAGTAATCGAATGACTAAATTTGCATTTTCTTCCACACTTTCTCCTCCAACCCAAACACAGAACCGGAGAAAGTCCAAGTAACGTTCGCCTTCCACTGGATCCCAACCTAAGTCAGGGTATCCTTTGGCCACGAGTTCCGTATTGGACTGAAGACCACAACGGGAGAGGTAGACAGCAATTTTTTCCAATAAATGCTCTCTAAGGGCCAGAGCCAGCTCTGTATTATCCATGAGAGACGAATAGGCCACGTCCAAAGGTGTACTTCCGCGCAAAGAAGGTCTCGAGAGAAGAATATTGCTGTGCTCCAGCAGGAACCCCAAATGTTCAAACATTGCCTTTTGATTTTGTCGAGAGGTTCGGCAGAAATAGCAGAGGAAACGGCAGCATCCAACTACCATTCCGTTGGAAGAATCCTAGAAAAAGTAGCAAATCCTAAGTTAGAACTTAAAATTCAGGAAATAAGAATTTGTAGAGAGCTTTTAGAAAATATTACATTTTCTTTCGGTTGTTGCTCTCCTTCTTGACCCGGGGAAGTTGCTTGACTTTGGGACTGAGCATCAGATTGAGCTTGGGCTCTTCCCAAAGTGTTCATCATTAGAGCCATTACATTTTCATGAAGTCGAAGAATACGAATAAGATCAGGGTGTTGGAAAAATACGTGGTTATTAACAAGTTCCCTATGGATAAAAAAATATAGCATTCAAATGGACCCAGAATATCAAGACTATAGGTGAAGCATATAGTTTCTTACCAGAGCAAAGTTCTCATCAATCCTTCCTCCTCGTGAGACATCTGAACAGGAAGTAGAGCTCGGATTTTGCCAAGTCCAACCCACATAGAATTTATGTATTTGGTTGTATTGCTGTTGAACACATAAGTTTTCTCCAATCCTCGAATTAATTCTCCAACAGTGTCGTATTGTCGTAAAAGTAAGCTAAAAGGAAAAATATTAAATTAAGAAAGAAAAAGCATGAAAACATTTTCGAAGCACATACCCAAACATTTCTCGCACCAAAAGTGGTGTTTCAAATTGACTTTTCTCGGCCCACTCTACAATCGTTTTGGTCAAAACCTTTCGGAATATTTCTGTAAATGGATTGTAAGAATTTATAACACAAAAACTAGATAATTTTGCATCGTATTTTTTGATTACCCTCAGGGAGTTTCTCTTTTGGTGGTTCTTCTTCGACAGGTTCTCCAGGAGGTTCGAGTTTCTTAACAATGTTTAGCATATTCACCACCTTTGTTATCAAACTCATTTTTCCTTCTTCTCCACCTTCCTCCTGAAAATGTTTTGATTACATTAGTTACACTTTGCATAACAAATGGATTGAGCATATTGTTCAAAATCATTACCCCTTCACCCGCTTCTTCGACCAGTTGTTCGAGAGACAATTTCTCCATAATTGTACCGTGGAAATCTGTTAGAGCTCCCCTAAGATCGTCTCCACAAGGACAATTCTCATTTTTCCTCTTCTTCCAAATTTTTGAACCCAAGAATTGCATTCATCTAGACAAAAGAAAAGTTCAAGCGAAGATTCTGAATATACTCAATACCAATTTTGTAACCTTAACCTGCTCAACTGGAGGGCATCGAAATTCCTTTGTTTTCTTGGCAGCAATAGCAGAGGGCAAATCAGATTGCTTAATTTCGATATAACGTCGCAATTGATCCTATATTAAATTATATAATGCAATTAATGCAATAACAAGGAAATGCTAATCTTCATAAAGTTAAGAAATGGAATGTCCAGTCATACCGCTTGAATTTCGCCAACATAATCATGGCAAAATGCCACAATGGCTTCTACCCGATGTCTGAGCTGAATATCATTCAAATGATGAATAATATAACACATCTGAAGTTTAACTCCCTCGGCCAAATCCATTTGAAGCAAGCCTTTTCGGTGATCTTCTTCATCTGCCACCGTCGGAAAGCGTTGAAACGTAAAATAATCCGCTAATGTTTTACAAAACCATGAGTAAAGTTAATGTACTTTGCACAAAAAAGCTAAACATTTACACACCTCTTGTTTTCTCGGGATCCCAAGTCCCTGGATCAATTAATACGAGGAGCTTTTCAAGGTCTTCATCCTGAATAACTCCGACCAAAAGCAATTTGTCCAGAAGTTTAAGTAGAGGCCTGCAAAGGCAATAAATTGTAAAATATGAACTGCATTAATATAAATACAGAAAATTCCTTACACAAAGAGATTCTCATTACTGCCACCAATTGGGTCTCTGTTGTGGACCTGGTTTAATTTTACAGCTTCACATAGTGCCTCCATTGCAAAATCTCGGACAACTTCAAGAGGGAAATAGGGACTACTTAAATTCTTCATATTTTCCACATTCTCACTGAAAATTTGCAACAAATTATTGAAAATGAATAATCATGGGCGTAACATATTATTAGCTTACTCAATTTCTGTCATATGTCATTTGCGGAAGAATGGATAATGTTTTGACAGATCGAATACTGTGACGCATTCCTTCATCTTCATACACTTCCTTCAGCTCAGAAGTCAAGGGGATGATAAATTCGTTCTTGCAGACCTCCCTTCAAATTTTAAAAATTACAAATTTTTAAGATACACAATTTTCAGAAGGAGAATCGTATAAGTTACATTGTTGTTGCAAAGGATTCCAAATGCAGAGCAATGAGTATATCGTAAAATCCTCTGCGGAGTGGTCCAGACATGTATTCTGCTTGTATCGCATACAGTAATTGTTTCTGATCCACATAGGAACATAGGGTATGGGCTGCACGATAATTTGACTGATAGCACAAATGCAGCATACAGGGTTAGCGTATGGTAGTGAAAACTAAAGTCAGCATAAAAGTTTCAATTGAAATCCTAGACCAGAAATTATTCACGAAAGATAAAATTAAACCTGAGAAGTTTGTCCATTTCAATCAATTCTAAAATATCAATGCATCGATCCTCTTCAGGAATATGGAGGGCCAACATGGACACTGCGTCTTCACACAAGGTACTCCAGCCTCGCAATTCTGAAAGCTTCAATGCGTGAACTTTCAAATATGAGTTGGGAACTCGAGCCCATTGATGAGGTCTTTGCCACTGAAGCTTCAATCTGGGTGGAAACTTTGGAAATAGAACATAATTAGAAATGAAATAGTTTACAATTTCAGCCAAGCCTTAATTGACTTACTTGTGGTGACACATGTTTCTCTGAATTTTGGAGCACAGCTGCTGATAATGGGAGTGATATCGGTGTTCGACCCAGTTCAAATTGGAGAATGTCTTTACTCGTCGCTTCCACAAAAATAGCAGGAAAGAGCTTAGTTCCAGGCTCCATCTATATTTTTTATAAATGTGTAATTTTAACTTGCCAGAATTTCAAGGTTAATTAAGGCAGAACATTACCTTGTAAGTGAATTTGCTCGTTTGTTTTCCTTCACATTCAAAACGAATAATTCCAGTGGATGTATCCACGAAACACCCAATGAACATGCCTTGGGTTCCTTTTCCTGAAGAATCCTGATTTACTAAACTGTACAATTCATCTGCAGCTGCCATGTAGCAACTATTCCTCTCAATGCTATTAAAAAAATAATTTAAGGCATTCAAATTTTTAAAACATAATGTAAAATTCTTACTTTTCAACTTCAGTATCAAATTCATCTATTCCTGCAATCGTGACTCGACGAACTTTGGCTTGAGAGAAAGAAGTAGAGTGAAAGTGATATTGAGTCGTAACCCATCCCACGTAGACATGAGAAGGGTCCTGGCCAGGAAAGATACGGACGCCATAAAAGTACTCATTAATTAATTTAAGACATTCTGTGTCAAATAAATCATGCCTCGTCTTCTTCCTCTGAGCTGAGTTGACTCAGAAGCCCCTTGTGATGAACATTCGGTGAACCTTTCCCAGTTCTTTCAGGGACAGCTGGTGGGACAATTTTCTGGTTGCTCTATTCACACATAACGATGCAAAGCTTAACTTTTTAAATCTTTCTAGAAGATAACACTCAAGAGTTTAATTCCATATTTATTGCTTTATATTTACCCCAGAGAGTCGAACTCCAGCTTTGCCGACATTCAATTTGTTGCGATCCTCCACCGAGTCGGGTTCTGGAGTTCTTTGAGATGACTTGAGCTCTCTCTTTACTCTCATCACGTTTTCGAGTGAAAAATCTACACAGAATGTGAAATATGATTTGCACATTACAGACTGAAAAACTGAAATGATGGGGTGCCATTTATTATTACTGTCAGTTACCGGTTAGTTATTTGCAATCCAAGCTCCGTGATTTCATCAATAGAGTACATGCTGTAGCAATTTTGTAAGTGGATTACAAAAATTTCAAACGGTTATTACAAATAGTTTTTTTAGAACTAAATTGCACGGAAAAAATTTACTAGTCTACTCTGTGTTATCTACAGATTTCTGACCAAACCAAACAGGGTATAGAAAAAGCCAAACACACGATAATGCATTTTTTCCAAACCTGAAAGGAGATTTTCCTCGGCTTTTCTTCTTTTCTTTAGATTCTACATCTGGAGAAGTTTGATCTTTTCTCCCTCGAGTCGTGAGTTGCAACTCACTCGCAGCTCGAAGCATTTTCCCATGCGGTTCCAGTTGCCCATTCACTTGGTCATAGCTCATCATTTTAGAAATGGATCCTGCTCGCGTTGGTCTTGTCGGTGGGGATTTGACACTTTTTCCCATCTGACCACGTTGTAAATTTCGACTTCGATTCTCTGACATGGGTCCGTTCACCATACTTTCGTCTCCTTCTGCTGCATCCTCAGCGTATCCACGTTGCAACTCTATTTTAGAACAAATATTTCGTATACACATAAACTTAAGGTTTCTGAAACTACTACGGGAAAACCTCATTGATATGTAGTATACCTTTGATATCATTCATAGTGAATCCAGACTTCAGCATGGATTGTTCCAAATTGTTATTATTGTTTTGGGGCTTTGAGGTGTATCCACTGGAGCGGAGCCTGTGTTGTCGAATTCTAATCTCTTGCCATCGCTTGACTTTCTCTTCCTCACTAAAATTTTAAGTAAGTCGTATCAAGTCTATTACATAAAGCATCCCGGCTATACATTTTCATAAGTATTTTAAAATTCTGCTCGCATTCTTGCTTAGTTAGCATAGTACAATACAGTCACACTAGACGTGGCATATGAAACAGTATTGATTCTTTGAAATTGTACAGACAGAAGACGTACTCAATGAACTCATCCTGACAAATCACGGGGAGCGAGAGTCGAAGGAATTCCCAATTTGCTTTCTCCAATGTCTCAAAAGTTTTATGACTTATGCGAAGGCTGGGTGGAGTATCAGCTCCAGCTGGGAGTCTAGTCACATCAATAAGTGAGTCTTGGGACTCATCCACGTTCTCAAATATGGGTTGATCCTTTGTATACCAAAATGTCATCGGTCGATTCATATTCCTGAGCATGGAAAAAACAGTATTGTCCCAATTCCAGCTAATGATGCATTGGTCTAATAAATAAATATTAGCTTACACACAAAATGGTTCGTAGCCTTCTTGAAGACCACAGAGTGTAAAAAATTTAAGAGCATTCACGTCATGACCGAATGTTAATTTTGCTCTTTGGCCAACACCCAACGTACATGCTGGAACAAAGGCTTCGCCTTGAACATCAGTGAACGCAGTTTCACCACCCATTGCGTCCATTAGGAGCTCACCGTTGAGTGAGAAACCTAGTAGGTTTTTTAATTACCACTTGGTCATAAATTACAATTCATATTAATGAGGGGCTCATAATATTAAACGCAGTTTCACCACCCATTGCGTCCATTAGGAGCTCACCGTTGAGTGAGAAACCTAGTAGGTTTTTTAATTACCACTTGGTCATAAATTACAATTCATATTAATGAGGGGCTCAAAATATTGGATATTACATTTTCCACGCCTACGCTTACAAAAAATCCGTTACTTCTTATTTTCATGAATAAAAATTTACTAGACTCGGCGAGGACAGAAAATCCAATTCTTATGAATTCCTCAGTGAAAGCGAGACTGGTGCCTAATGCCAAACACGACACGTACATTTTACGATCACACTTTATCACATATCTAAGTTCTAATCTGAAACCACTTCAAAGATCTCACACATACATTGACTAAAAGCCGAAGAACTAGAAAAATGCATCTACTAACTAAAGAGCGCCCTAGGGACATAAGACGGCAACCTAAAAGACAGACAGTTCCGACAATCCATAATTCGATTTCTTCGGATAGGAATAGGGCAGGACTAGATCTTCAGAATTTTCAAGCACATGCAATTAGAGTAATTGGCTGATAAAATTTGTAGAAGACAAGGACAAACGTAAGGTAAAGCCATTTTGAGATGCACAAGCAGACAAGCAGGGAAAATACAAGGATAGAGTTAAAAATTAAAGTGGGTCATGCATGCCCGACTTACTGATCGTTCTGTCAATCAAATCAAGTAACACTCCAATAATATCTCCTTCTTGCCATTGTTTTCCGTATGACTCTGTTGCTCCCATAAATACTTTCTCCTCCTTGAATTCAAAAAGTCAAAGAAGCGTACAGGTATAATGGGTACAAGTTGCTTGCTACGGTACGGCATGCCAGGCACGCAAGGATAGAAGAAAAGATCAAATCTAGTACGTATAATAGACTCTCTTGGGAGAAAAAGAGAACCGGGGAAAGAAGACCGTAAATATAAAAGTAGACTCCAAAACTCATCAGGAATAATGCGACAGCTGGGTACGGGCAGAACACTACTTATACCTGATACCTCATTTTATATTCCGTACTTGAAAAATACTATTTTACCTGTCTAGGTGAATTATATTTTGAATTTTGAATTTTTCTGAAAAAGTTGGAGCTATTCTCTTACTAAAATGTTTTATTTCAAATTCATGATAAAATGTATAGAACGACTTGGATCCAGAGTCATAAAAGGAAAGTAATTAACGTTGTGAGTTCCAGTGTGAACAATGGCGACAATAAATGAAGACAAATGAGAAAGTGAGAATCAGGCAGCAGTGGAGAAAGCAAGAGCATAGGAGCTCAGGGCCAGGGAATTGGTTTGATATGCGTTTGGACTTGGACAAAGTAGTAAATTGTGAGAGGGTCTCATGCCTGCCATTCCCAGAGAATTGCATTCATCCAACAGCAGGGACAGGGGAGAAAGTAAAATGAAATTCTCAATGATCAGGACGTGTATATTCGTATCATTTGTTTTGGCTTAGGAAAGTAGGTTTGGTTAAAGTCACAAAAGCTTTCTCAGTGATAAAAGTATTTTGTCTTGTTGAGAGCCAAGAGATGCAGTTCTCTAGTTTTCGACTTTCCATTATTATCTTCCTCATCAATTTCGCTTGTTCGTTCAGGGATTTGCAGGGATTATAATTTTTACGCTTATTTATCGACCAAGACTCACTCATGGATCTGTTCCAAACATTTAGCATACAACCAATGACGTCTCCTATCTGATAGGTATGGCCAAAACCGTAACTTTCACTATATTTCTGATGAATCTTCTCACTCTGAAAGAACATCATTGTTAAGTTTTAACCTTCATGAAAGGTAAAAACCTTTAAACCATGTACGGCTTTTCGAGATTACTAAAATCATCACATCCTGTGCATAAATCCTCCGATCTACATTGGGTGAATTAATTAGGAAGAGACCACAGGAAACATACTGAAATTAATTCTTGAAGTTCAAGGAGTCAGAGCCGAATTTTCCGGTGAGAGTTGTCATTAAATGAATATTTAAATTTCAATCATGAATACAGACTCTAGGATCCCACTTACATTGAAGCCATCAAATGCCCAAGAGTACTCATCATTACCGAGTTGGCGCCCAGGCTTACAATCAACTCTAGCCCAGCCAACCCTCATGGGTCCAGCAGTCACGACTTCAAACTCAAAATACCTATTTGCATGTAATAGATCAAACTTTAATTTTGATGGAAAAACCAATTAAGAGACACATCTCGACAATTTTATTTACCATTTTCCAGATGTAACCGCATAAGTTTTCTCTGCTCTGTAAGTTCGGTAATCGGACTGATTTTTGTCCTCAGACCCACCCGTTTTAACTGAAATTAGGAATTTGGTCAAATTTCAGAAGAATGCATTTAGTCGTTTAAAACTTGAAAATATTTCAATGTACCTTCTTGAGCTTCTGAAGTTGGAGGTTCTAGAATGTAGCCGTAGACTAGGAGAGTTCTCACGGTCTCGCTTGCTGTATCCCTACGAAAGCATGAGAAAACGAAATGAGATTTATGACATGACACTTGCAAGTGCGAATTCTCGCATTTCAGCCCTAGCTTACCAGTTGGCAATTTTGATGGCTTCGTCGACTTTGGAGTACGGAACCAGATGAGGGCTTCGAAGAATATCAGGGTCCTTTAAAAATCATAAAAATTAAAGACAAGGCCAGGTCAAATATCTTATTGTCCCAACAATTTACCTCATTTAACCCATAAGTCCATCCTTCTGAAATCCTTTCCTTTGCCCAAATGTTGTGCGTATTCTCAGCCAATTGATCCACCAATTCCTCCAATTTTTGAGTCAACGTAATTGCACTCAAATCCAACGGAGCAGGTTTATAACCATTCGGCTGAAGAAATGGGTCATTGGGTAAGCGCAAGCTTTTAATTCTTGATGGTGGTTTATCCAGAGATATGTGATAACCCAAGGCGATGATTGTCCTGGAAGGAAAAGTTAATGGAATAAAGTAATGAGAGTCTCTGCCTTAGTACGGATGATAAGGTTTTATGACATGAGAGCAAAAGCAGTAGTACTTGAGAGTTTGTTGAGCAAGTTGAATATCATATCTTTTCTCTGCAACCGGAAGTCCTGCAAACTGTGTGAGGCAAGGATGGTACTTTTCATAGTCATCCCTATACTCGGCATACATCCAACCAGCCTCGATTTTGTTCACGGCCCACATTTCATGAATATTCTCAGCCAACTTATCCCGAACACTTTCCACGTATGTTGGAAGAACAACCTGAGAAATAGATTCTGTGAAATTTCTTTCTACAAGAGGTCCTGATTGCAAAAAATTTTACAGGAAATTGTATTTTTATGTGAATGTCAGAATAAATTCTGAATTTGACTCTATAACATAACAAACACGAAAATGGGCTGGACTTACATTTTTAGTATCAACGGGCTTTGGAACAAACGCTACATCATCTTCAACGAACAATGGACCAGCCAATACACCTTTTACTAAATCTCCAAAATAGAAACATGGATCTATAGATAAAATTTGTGTTGGTTGAAGACATTCAACGAGAGGAGAATGTCCCTCCGGAGGTGGAAATCGCAGTCTTCCTTGATCTCCGCCAAACAAAAATNTGGACCAGCCAATACACCTTTTACTAAATCTCCAAAATAGAAACATGGATCTATAGATAAAATTTGTGTTGGTTGAAGACATTCAACGAGAGGAGAATGTCCCTCCGGAGGTGGAAATCGCAGTCTTCCTTGATCTCCGCCAAACAAAAATCGACAACTAGACAAATCACCAATTCAAAAAAAATCGGTAAATAAATCGCACCAATGCACAATGTATGAATGGTACAAAATAACACTAATGTACCTGACTTTGGCTGAAACACTTATGACAGGAAAGAACATTCCTAAAAGTGATAAGATTGTATTTTATAAGGTTAAGTTAATTTTGATTTAACTATTTAACGAGGTAATGAAAACTAACCATCCAAATTGAAGTTCTTAAATGCTCCTCTAATTTTGACCCCATTGAAAAAGAAATTAATGACTGGGACAGTCAGGTCAAGGGCACAACCGATGATATCTCCCTTTCTTATAAAGGGTTCTGCAGAACCTGGGACCACACATGTATTTCGGCCGCCTGTTGATAAAAATAAAAATTGAATGCATGACTGACCCGAATTGTTGCTTAATTTTAATGCATTCTGCACCGGTGGTGGGGAAATTAGTCCGAGAGTGAACGTACCTGTCCATAAATAAGCTCCGTCAAATCCGAATGAGTACAAGTCATCTCCTACTCCATTTCCGCCCCATTTCTCACCTCCGCCCGGATACGGAATGTACCTGTCAAATTGCATTACATTTTCCATTTATAAATTACAAAATTGGATTTTGACGTTTTCTGCATTTGGTTTTGGATTGCATTTTTTGCTTCAACTACGCCTAGGATTAGGACTCTCACTTCTGACATTTCACCTTAGACAACTTTATTTGTTTGTCTCTTGATCTTACCCTGTTGTATTTGCCCATCCGATCCTCAAATGTGGAACCATGTGTGTGGACTGCTCAATATGATCTAATGTTACTTCAAAATACCATTTTTGGTATACAGCTGACCCTTCAACTTTTCCAACAAAAATATTTGGCCGAACACTATGAAGTGGAAAAAAAAGATTACAATTTTACACTGGTTGAGTTGGACAGGTATAGATAGCCAATGCATTTTCACATTACCTCCCAACATGATCCACAAGGGATGTATGAAGTAATAAATTTTTCCCAGGGAGAAGGTAATCGCAAATATTATTTTGAGAAGAGCGAACTGCCACTCCATTTCCGACGCAAAGAGAGCAGAGTACGTCAAGGACCTTTGGATCTCTCCCGTGTTTCTCCAGAAGAGAAATGATTACTTTGATGTGTTCTTCCTACATGTGTATATGTGCAATCATTTTTTAAATCTTTTTTAGTTTTCATTGATTAAAATTTTGTCTAATGTGTATACCCGCATCATGTTCAGGGCTTCTGGAGAATCAATGAGAACACAATGAAGGACATCCAGCATTCCCGATCCTTCCCCTGATGCTTGAGATCCCAATCGACCAAAAAGCCAGTTTAGTCGATTAGAATTTGCAAATTGAGCACAATTTGTATGATTTCCTTTGATAATTGCAGCTAGACAAAAATATTTAGACATGTATTAATCGAATATTACTGCCAAAACGATTTCAATATATTCATGCTAAACATGCCCAACAATTGGTACAAATATCCAGAAATGACATCCCAGTTTTGTCCTGAATCATCTGAAGAAATGGCAACAAGAAATCCTTGAGAAGTTGTTACGTTTATATTTTCAATGGCATCCAGAATTAAATTTAAAATTCCTTCTTCTTGAAATAAATCTTGACGATTTCGAAGAGCTCGGAGTCGATTTTGTTTTTCCTCATGTTCTATGTTTGAATAAAAAATAATCCGTCAATATATTTCTCGTAATGCTAATTTGAGTTTTATCTTACCCATATCGTCCTCAGGTTGAGCAAAATAATTAATGAGATCTTCCAGGCCTTTTAAAATAAAACAAAACATGACTAGACGTTTATTCGCAAAGCTGAGTATATACAAAAGAGATATAAAAATGCTTACACATGACCATTTCATTCAAATTGATGGACTTGAACAAAAGCTCTGTATTTCGATTAATTTGAAGTGTAATCAATCCTCTGAAAAAAGAAAGTTCCTGAGTGTTTATACAAAAGCCATGTGATCTAATTTTAAGTATTTGCATAACACTTTCATCTTCTTCTTTTTGGGATGGAATTGAGTTTGCATTGCAATAAATTATAATCCAATGTGAAAGAGTGGTTCAGCTGAATCCAAAGGAATAAATCATACTTACTTTATGAAACGTGTGAAGAGTGAGGAACACTTTCTGATTACTCGAGCAGTTCTGGATTCTTCTTCTTGACTCCTACTAAATTCAAGCCCATCATCCATTTTGCCTTCTTCGTGAAGAATGGCTTGTTTTTCCTCAACTTTTCCCACGCCTTTCTTTTTTGTCTCAAAAGTCTAAAATATGCAGGTACAACAACAGTATAGCAAGAACTCGCAGGTGTGCAGAATTTATAACTCTAAAAAATGCTTACTTTGTAAGACAGCCAAAGTCCACTCTCCGTGTGCTGAACAATGACAGTGCTGTCTCCATATTTGATTACTGGACTTCCAATGACTTCCAAATCTTTGTCTTCTAGCACCACTCTCTGATCTGATCTCGTTTGCTCCTTTTCTTGTTGGAGACAAAACGATGTTTTTGCCAAAGTTGAATCGTCTCTATAAATATCGATGAAAATCGTTATCAATAATTTTGTCATGCTGCTAGTCTGGGATATTGTTGGCTTTACCTATGAATCAATGTGAGCTCATTGTTTTCATTGACTCCCAAATATCTCCCTGTCGTGATGTGTTTAATTCTCATGGGATGAAGCCAATTGATGAACCCACCGGCCCACTTTGTCCGAGCAAGTTCCAATCGCCATAATGACCTGGCTTGACTCACCACATTCCCGCCCTCATAAATTACCATGCTGGAAATTCATTCATTTTAATAATATTGATTTGTGTCGTGTCTTCCAGATGGCATAGTGCATAAATAGATCATTATCCTTCTTACTTATGTTCTGGGTCCTCTGACCACTGACTCGGAATAGTGAGGCATTCATCGCCACCATGAAAAAATCGAAGAACTTCTCCGCCAAATACATAACCTAGTTCCAATAAAAATTATTTAGATCCATTTTCCTTTGTGTTCTTTGCCGCCTGGCTGGCACAGTTAGGGCATCGATTTGCCGGCCCAACTGAAATGCAAGAGTTTGCAAGCAACTAGTAACTGGGTCGCGTCTCATGGGTGGGAATCAATGTCAGCCCTTGTCAGGCTTGGCTTAAGGAACAAAGTTAAACTTTCTCCAAGAAAATAGGTTTCTTAAGTATCTACTATTCCAAGTGTTGAGTTTAAAAAGGATAGTTTGAAATCCGATCCGATACTTACCCACATATTTGACACGACTCAATCCAGTACCGTAGGGTTGAACAGACCAATGGGTCACATGGAAGGAAGCATTTACTACAGATTGATCGTGTTCTTTCGTTGTATGCTGCAAGTGGAATCGACATTGAAAATCGGATTTTGATTATCACGTCTAGTTTCTTACCAAATATCGCTCAGTTGCAACTGACACCAAAATCAAATCATCTCCAACTCGGACTTTCTCACCCTCCGAACGTTGTTTGGAAGCCGGGTGTACAGTCCACCAGCAAGCCTCCCCTGGGACAAAGATAAAGTTTAGCAGTTCATAGATCCAAAAACTCCAGTTGGCATATTGCTTTTACAATTTTGGGAAATAGGACTACTACGACTGTCAAGTCAAATGTTAAATATTAAGTACCTTGAGAGTGTTCCTGAAGCCCAACATCGAAAGCCAATTTATCATTTGATGAGCTAGTAGAGAGACAGGCCAAATACTAAATTGGGAGACATTGGAAAGAGAAACGAAATAGTATTGCAATTAGTATTAGACCCTGTTGTGTATTGTGTGCTCCAGGTCGAATATCAAATTAAAAATTGAAAGCTTTAAACCTGGACTTACCATGTTTCCATAATTATGTCGGAGTAGAATAGCATTTCCGTAGAGCAAAGTCCGATGACCTGAACCCGTTCCCTTCCCCTAAGTCAGCAAACGCATTGGTAAATAATTATTAAACATTCATACAGTCAATCCCGTCAATGCGGCTAAATCTAGTGCCAATTCCATTTATCGAAAGTGTTATAAGCTGACTCCTAAGAAGTACTACATACAACAAGAGTGCACAATTTCAGACTTAAGACTTTTGTTGCTACTACTGTTCTATAAATTCACGATTAGAAATATCCAGTAAGGACAATGTAATATTTACGACATTATTTAATATTGACTACAAGTAGCTCCCAAATGGAAGTTGCAGTGCAGGCAGCTAGCTAGTTAATGACAGTAATTTATATACAAAATTCCGAAATTCCAGAATGAGAAGCAAAGCTAAAGCCAGTTAAACAAACCTCGTCTCCAAAATTAACAATTCCAAGACCGAAAATTATTCTTTCCAAATAAATTCACCAATCCGACCAAAAATTTCAGTTGTGCTTAAAATTATATTAATTTAATTTAGAACTAGTAAAAATGCATCAAATCCCATTTTCATTCTCAGAATACAAAAACCCTCATGCCATGAAATATTTTCTTATTTCTAAAATTCGAGCGATTAAACGTGAATCAGGCATGGTTTGGCTTGAAATAAGATTTCCATCAAATTGAACTACGAACATATTGAATAAAATTACTTAAATGACCAAAAATCTTGGAAGAGCAAAGGAAGAGAACGTGCTAAAGAGAAAATAGCATGTTACAACATCATTACTGATGCGAAATTGAATACGCGAGTTATAAGTTAACTAATGGTAGTCATTGTATAGAAATAGTAAACCAGAGCTTTTCTAGAATAGTGCACATTATGTGGTTTCATCTTTCAACGTAACATGCTGGCCGTGCTGATGCCGACTACATAAAAAGCTTTCCACGGAAAATGAAAGGAAAGGTAAAATGGAACTTACTAGTGAATCCTTGCCCTGGAATTGTAAACACATTAAATTTTACATCTCTACTTGAATTGAAACTGAACGCTTCATTGCTATTGCTACTTTCATTGCATATCCTGATGTCAACTTGACCTAATCATAACTAAAGCTACTTCCTTTGGTCCTGACCTTTTCTAATTTCTTGTAAGAACTAAAAGTGAATATGATTGATGAACTTACCGAATCGGAGCCAGCAGCTGTGACCAATTCTTGCAATGCTCTCACGGACAAGGCCTGCTCAATCACGAAGACGCATTGACTCAAATTCGGTGGATTGTTCTACACAAACAAGCAAAAAAATTCAATTTTGTAGGGTAGCTTAAAATTATGAAGCTGGCGCGACGCTGATGTGTCGTCATAATTTTCTAAGAATTCTAGCTCCCTTAGCTCTACAGTGCTCAAGTGGGGCACTGTAATATACGTCTCAAAGATTAAGGACTTGAGATCCTTAAGATTAAAAAGGCCAACTTACTTTATCTGCAATGTTTTCCAGAAAACAATGGCGGTTACCAAATCCCTCAGCTGCAAGACACACTCGTTCTCCAGTGGCCGTACATGATAAGCAAACATTGTCTTCCTGTAATGAAACACAAAAGGATACAAATAAAAAGCTGCCCAGTCAGGGCCAGAGCCATTGCATAGGATTCATTTGTATTCGGAGAAAGTAGAGCGAAACTTTCACTCATACTGTCAGGAACAAATTTTACTCTTTTTGTTTGTAATCTGTTGAATGCACACATGAACGCTACTCGGCGACTCCACACAAGTTGTAATATATTATTATTCCTTCCGCAATTTCAGCGCGTCATTAATAAAATAGTGCAGGTCTAGGACTGGAGGCTGGAATATCGTAGAAAATGTCAAGTGAGTTTT
>WJEZ01001620.1:0-16661 GCA_009869925.1 Thalassaphorura encarpata
TCTACAAATTATAGGTTTTGAATTAGGGCTCTTTCGAACTAGAATAACAAGGCTACTGAGTATTGCATTTGACTACATGCTGCTACAGGACTCACAATGCATCCTCTTTATCTGAAAAACTTTGTGGAAGGGCAAGCAGATCGTGTTGATTATTTCAAAGAAACCCTATTTTTTGGACTTTGTGTCCTCGCATTTGTAAAAACTGTTTCGGAAGGCATGCGAAACCATAAATCTACACGCACATTTATGCACATGCAAATTATTTTCTGATAATGTCCTTGGAAAGTGGATGTTCATGGACGAAGGACGTGACGTCGAATTTGCTCGCCCAAGAATCAGGTCGGCAATCTTGCATCCGTCAAACTTTACAACATGGTATAATTTCGATTTTAATTTCAATAATCCGGATTTTACTAGCACACTGACAAGGTGGATATTGTCGGTGTGTATTATTTAAGACAGACAAATAGTGTTGTATACTTTTAAATTTTTATCATGGCTGAAATCTCGTTCTGAGTTTAGAGTTTGACTCTCCGAAGTGTAATTCGGTTGGGGTAGGTGGGCTGGATGGGCGATTCTATTCTGTTTCCTGCCTCTTCATACCAATGTCCGAAAGTGCATGGAATATAGAATTAACTGAAGTGTTTTCTCGTGTACCTTTTTATTTCCAAGGTAGTTTCGTTAAATGCGTGCGAATTTCCCAGTAGTCAAGAGACTTGACATTGAAGTTCAGAATTCTTCTTTTATTGATTAGGAGGATCTGTTCTATTCTCTCACTACTGTTTTCTGTTTTGTAATTTGTAAACGTGGTTGCGAATATTGAAAGCCTTTTACGAGAACAGACGACATGACTAAGCTCGACATGCCTTGCATGTTATTTTTGTACGTATTCTTTACCTGAGTACTGGGAAGTTGTTAATAGCGTGAACCCATTGACCCCATTTATCATAATTTTTTGAATATGCGTCACAGGCAACATATCGGCAGAATTCATCAGAATTTGTAGTAAACTCTGTTGTAGTAAGGAAAAGTTGTCTAATACCGAGAAATGTACTACAACCGGCGTGGATGCATATGTGGTTATAATACTTTCAAGCTATGGTTCATATTTACGCAAGATAATAAAATTGGCATGGATCGAAGTTTCTAGGATTTTGTACTTAAGTTGGCTCTTCTCGTTTCAGCTGGTTTATTTATGCGGGTGCAATTTTTTTACAATACATTTTGTACCCTTTCCCCACCTTTGCCAAATAGGATGACATTACGTTGCTTGGTTGATTCCTCATTACATTTTATATATTCTATGGTATAGCGTGTGTGTTTTGTCACCTGAGACTCAAAACGAAACGCCCCAGATGTCGATATGGAATTCTCCTTTCCAGTCCAGACAAGGCAAACGTGAGGTGCATGTGAACCGGGGCCACACTCCGACTCAACTTATGGTTGTCATACTATTCCACTCTATATTTTCACAAGTAATGTACTTAGGTGAACAATCCCACAATTTTTTTATTGTCCTCCTATTCTAGTAGTACTGCTAGCAAAGCAAGTAAAGAGTTTATTGCAGGAATAGGAATATAGGAAAGGATAACTTTGACATGACAAACAAAACCGCTAATGCAAGCAATCATATTTCGATGGAATGCACAGGCATATGGATTTTATCAGTCAGTTTTGAGTTCGTTTTATTTTTTATGTTCATAATAAATTCGCAAACTGAGGTTAAGTTCTGAGACTGCGTATGGATCTAAAGGAATCGGACATTCCTTTTCCGCTTAAGACTCGAAGAACTGAAAGTGATACAAATGAGCTTGGTTGAAGAAATCATGTTAATTATAAATTCAATAATATCCAATTAACTCACAAGTCGAATTCATGCCAAGTTTCTTTTCTGTCTGACCCTGCCTGATGTATTCACCAAATTTCGTGCTAATTGACCCACCCTAGCTACTAGTGCAAGTCCACACGCAGCAAGCAAACCTCCTTAAATTCTCGTTACATTGGAGAGTTTAATATTAGAAGAGAATACGCGGGTACGCAACGAGTATAGAAGGAAATGTAAAATACTTTCCCCAGGGTAATGGAAATCAATGGAAATGTGATGTATTCACGTCAGGGCATGGTAGACTCACTACTCAACTGCTTGTTGCTGGAACAAACTAGACTGAGGTGTAGGAAAAATTACTTCAGTTGTTGTTACTTACTATACATAAAGATTAGGCGTGTCTACACTCGAGCAAGTAGAAGAATTATATGGCATGGTTGGGCTCCATGAGCAAGCTGTAGGCATTCTCATTTTGAACGATTTTCATGTAATTTCTGTGACTTTACTTGAGGTTTAGTGCATTTGCCCAGCCTTATCCGCTCTATTTAATGCTTTCGTCTGACCTTTTCAAATGTTTCTGCAAAAACACAACAGGCGAAATAGCGGAAGTAACAAAGACCTCGTTTGGTTGGGTGGAATGCTTTCACCCTGCTTTCTCTTGCTTGCTAGCACATGGGCAAATATTTCTTCCTTTAGACAGGCTACGAGGCTACTTTACAGCAAGCAATCAGTTAGACTTGCCCTTGGTTTGTATTGAGAATTAGAGAGGTCGATTATTTATTAAAGTTGTGAATTTGCATGTCAGACTTGAAGTAGAATGTGGAGAGAGAAAGTTTTGTATAAAAGATGAATAGTCTCGTCTTAAATGAAAATTATTGTGGACAGACCTGAGGAATAATCAGATTTGTTTGCTTCCCTCCTTCAGGTGTGATGTGGTCTATTGTACGCAGTTCTAGTTTTATGCGAATTGACTTTACTCAGCTTATTAGATAATGTTTGATCAATGTAGGTGTGGGAAGAGGAAGTGCGTGCCGCGTGCAATGAGTACAGTCTTCTCAGCTTACCATGTAAAATCATTCTTTCGATACCTTACCTTGCTTGGTCTGGCAGGAAGGAAGGAATATGAAATCGTCTCTAAGGAATAGGCTAAAATATCAAAATTCGTATATCAATCAATGAGCCGAAAAAAGCAGGTCAAACTAAACGGCTTGGAAGAAATTTCACTAATAGTTCTGGCAGGAAATTTGCTTGGTTCTTCTTATCCTCTTAATATTATAATGCTGTCTTTCTAGTGGGCATAATCGATCACTTTAGCCTTAACTCTTGATAATTTTGGGTTGTGAGGTTTTTAATGATTGAGTTGAATTTTAGCAAGGTGCTGCTATATTCTCCACAATTATAGGCTGATAGAACAAGAATATATGTAAATATTCAGGAATAACGATACTTGAATATAATTTTTCGGAAAGCCTGACCTTTATTGGGTGATAGTTGCCATTAAAGGTGAAGTAGTATATATGGATTGAATTTTGTCCTTCCTTTGCAAACCTTTTGATAGTTGACAAGATGCGTGTCTTGTCATAACGTTGCAGGTTCATCAAAAATGAATGAGGAGCACACTAGGAACGTTCTTTCTTCAGAGAGTTTGTTAATAAAGGTGCTACCAGCTGCTGGCTAGGTTTTGTTAGATCTAGTTTAGTAGGCTTTGCTGCTTGTTACTGCTAGTTGGTTGCAAAGTGTTCTCCAAACTTTTCAAGGATTTCCGCACCCTATTTTATATTGCAACTTATTGGCAACATGCTTCGATGAATCATTGTATCATTTGTGTATAAAATATTTGTGTAAATTGTTAAGGCAGAATTTACATTACGGCAATGTACTGGGTGTCCTAAAACGAAATAAATTTGCAATTTTACGATAACATGTATCAATCCGTTCATTAAATCCGATGGTACATCTAAATAGTTCGGGATCCCCTACCGCTTGTCATAACAAACGAGAATATTAAATTATTGATCTCCGGGAAAAATTGCAGACTGACGATTCGATGAAAAAGTAAATCGACCAGCATATTGTTTGCTTATCTAGCCTCATTTTAGTTAAGACCGCAGTATAGTTCTTACTGTTTGCTCATTTATACACCTATATGAATGAAGTTTAATGTATTTCCTTACATATTAATGCATCGCGATGCATTTTAAATGTTTTCTAAGGTAAAGTATGAACAAACTCATACTTGATCACATCGCAGCATGTTGTTAAAAGTTTTGTTTTATCAAAATTTTTAGCATAACTCGTGTGCTGGAAAATTGTGCCATTTTTGTTACAGACGAGCATGCGAATAGCCTTAGCCTATCATGCTAGAAAATTTATTATGGTTAAATTTAATACGTTTCTTCCACTCTGACATTGTTAGGCATCCACCATCTAAAGTGTTTTTCACAAAACTGAATTTTAAATTATAAATGAGTATACTTTGGAGGCAGCCTTGGTGAAATCCTTAAAAAGCAGTGACTAACGATTTTGTTTTTGTTTTTATAGGTAAAATAATTGCAAAGGGTTGAATCAGTCCGAGGGTTTGTCCTCAGCGACATTGACAAGAAGGGATACTCCTGGAGGATTTTGTCCGAATATTATGAACTATTCCGAATTATGAAGAGTATGAACGATGCACAGGGCTTTTAATTTGACATTTGATAGTCAGCTACCTTGAGACGTCACTTTGCCAGTCGATCAAATAAAAGGCAGTGGACTCATCACAAGATTGAGTCACATGGATTGTGGTGAATGGAATGCACTAAGAAAACGCAAGAGTGGCGACAATATAAGCCTTCTCCCCATTGTAAACGAGTCCGTCCACTCAAGAAATAATGGTTAGGGTTACGTCTGGACCTGAAGATGACGGGAGGGGTAAGTCTTGAATGAATTTTTAAGTGTTCTTGGAAAATAAATTTTATGCTGCAAGCGGAACGTTTTTACGCTTGTAAATTCTATGTTGTTATTGAATCTGGTATAGAATTTAGTTCATTTTTCTTTCACACCTGTACGAACTTAACGGTAGAAGTTGCTTATCTAGAAAAGCGAAGGGAAATAGTATTTACTCCGAATAGAAAAATAACTTGACACATCTTCATTTCAGTCTCGCCCGGCCTGGAAATGTAACATTAGGAAATACCAACCTGGCATCTGACGGGAAAGAAACATTTCGTTTCCCGGTTCCACCAAAATCGGAGGTTTCTGGTTTTGGCCTTTCTGGAGAAAGTTCCTAGGTGTAGCACAGAAGAAAGGCAATTGGAGTCGGTCTTATCCCTCTTTCCTTCTGCTTCTGAATGTGCAGAAATAAGCACTTTGCTGTGTCCTACCTTTTACGAGTTCGTTCCAATTTCTACTACCAACTTGTGTCATTGCTCCTAGTCATGTACAAGTATGACCGATAAGCCGCTGTCACTTTCATCTGACATAAGTTTTATTTTATGGCTATCCTGAATTATACGGATTGTGTTTCGGCGAACTAAACACTATGCTCGGCATTGGTTTTGGTTGATTGGATTTACTCGTAAGAATTTTACGGCAATTCGTGTGAGTTTGACTTGGGAAATTACGTCGAATTTTTATCAAGGGTCTTCTAAAATCTTGAAAGTCAAGGGAATGAATATGATGGAATGCAGCAATGTAGGTTAATGTGATATGACATAGTACAAGTAGAAGGATTTGAGTGTTTTCTCTTTATTTGAGCTCAACGTTCCGCCTTTTGCCCAGAACAAATACCACATCCCTTGGGGCTCATCATCATTCGGATTTCTGCACATTATCTGCTACTGGAGAAATGTGAAGCAATTTGGCAATGTGAAAATACTACGAAGGATGGCGTGGTTAGGGAATTCCTTATATTTCCATGCATCTAGCTGTCTCTTTAGATTTCCAACTTTCTCATAAGTTTTTTGGGGTCGTCGTCATCGCCTTATGGTCTGTACTGGAGAGTGTGGAATGTCTATTACTCTTCATTCACTCTCCATCCTTTTCCATAATCCTGCCTAGATGTGGCTATGATGATAGGAATAACACTCTACTACTAAACTTTTCACTGAGCTAGCTAGCTCACTGAATTCCCTTTGACTTGAATGAAATGCCTTGGTTCACGTCTGGTATTCTTTTAGTTCAGTAGTACCAGTCAGTGGATTCTAGTGGCAAAAGGCCCGGGTAGTATTCGGGGAATCGATTCTCCAGTTCGGGTTGATGTTGCAGAGTACAAGCGAACTTACTAGGAGAGGGAAAAGGAAAGAAGTTGTGGGCTACATACAATTCGCAGGCGGTGAAGAAATATAACGTAAACTCCAAGTTTTTGCCCATGAGTTCCCCATTCGAGTTATTCGGATTTCAGGGAGATTACTTAGGAAAGGAGAGGGAAGACTGGAAGAACCGACTAGTTGTAGAACAGTTGTAGACGGAGACACAAGCTTTTACAAATTTGCCGTTGTGTTACATATTAAGCATGTGTACTCCTATCTTTCTATTGGACAAATAATATTATCAACTTTCTTAATTTTACGCTTCCTGTACTTTTCTCCACCAATAATGGCCTTTCACTTATCTTATTTATCTTGAAGTTACGAATTTGGATTTAAGAACTGAATTGATTTTTGTGTCTGTGAATTTACCACATAGTACTTGCTACACGTGCATTAATGCAAAATATTATTATTGAGTTTTTGAAGAAATGAAATAGGGTTGACATTTGGATATTCTCCCAAAGTAATAGCGAGACATTTGAGCTGGTCTGAATCTTATGAAACGTGATCTTACGTTACTGCTGTTGAAATAACAAAGCGAACGCTGGACAATACCCATATATTTAATGCCCGGACTATGACGTCCACAGTGTGAGGTTGTTGTTGTTGTTTTTCCTGACTTCCGTCAACTCGTTGACTCGTTGAGGGAAGTGTGCAGTCCATGGGAGAAAGGGAGTCGTGTTTATTTTCACTGTGAAATCCTCCGTTGCGTGCACTGAACCCTGTGCTCTGGAATTAAATTTGCACTGGGGTTGTTCCTTTATTCCATAACACATTGCCATACAGCATTCGCCAATTTGGTTAAGAAAAATCGATTGAATTTTCTACTTTCGGACAAGAAAAGTATTTGCTCTTTGGACTATTGTTCCGCGCCATGTCCATCATTCTGGGGAAGTAATGGTAGTAGAAAAACAAAAAGTGCATTGATTCGTGAATAAATTATTACAATTGGCTGCATCCTACCCTAGTTGGCAGCTCTATAAGTTTTGACAAGACGCTGATTCTTTAGTTTCATATTGTTTCCAACGTTGACCTCCAGGATAAACTTGTGACTAGTACTAGTGTTGCAAGTCAAAACTTTGTAATGGCTGTTCATTTTGTTTAGCAGTTCCTGTGATCTCAAATTTTGAAGTCATCGAAATTTCTAATTTGAGTTGAGTCGCTGGTGTACTGTGTTCTTGGAAAATATCTTTCGCTGTATTAAGTTTAGCGAGACTAATTAAATTCTATTGAGAAACCACCGTGTAGTTGTTTGAATTGTTTTGGAAGAATGCCACGAAACTAATGGTAAATCCAAACCCTCCCATAACCCATAACTGTCACATCCAAATTTGGAATTCAACTTCGGGTTTAGCATTTACGATATATTACACAACACCGGACGTCAGACTACTCTGCATGCCATCAGACATACATACCTTCCCCTCGTCATGAATCCTTTGCCAAAATTTAAAAGTCAAATTATGAAGAGGAAGAGAAAAAACGTCAGGCGAAGACGGAATCCTCTCGTGCCAGTAAAACAAGAAGTTGAAAGGAGCCGAGGGTGACATTTCTCTCGTTCATCAACTTGAAGTAGACGACTCTCTATCTACTTCCATCTTCTTCAGAATATGTGTGCTGAGAAAAATGACGTTGTAGAGTTTCCAGTTAAAGGAGGTTGGAGGAGTAAAGGCAGTAGTGGATCTGGATATGGGTCTACTGGGACAGAGTCTAGTGGTTTTGGTGTCAAAACTCGTCTTCTAATTCGTCGAAACAGAGGGAATCGGAATAAAAAGAAAAATTATTCTCCACATTTCCCGGAAGAAGATGAAGATGAAATTATGAACCAAGATGAGGAAGAGATTTGTCGTGGAGCCGCTGCTGCTGCCAGCCCTCAGTCCTCTACATCAGGGAAACCTGCCAATGTTGTGAGTTGGACAAAATCCAGCCCTGAAACAAGGATTTTACCTCCGACCGGAAACGGTGAAAATGTAATGAAATTGAGAGCAAAAGTAACAACGTTAGAAGAAATCATAAAGGAACAACAGGCCAAGAAATCTAAACAAGCAGCCTCAGGGACAAGCAGTCCAAGAACTCCTGTGAAAATGACTCGTCCTTCTATTTTAAAATCTCCAGCTGATGTAAAAAGACCATGTAGTAACCCACCTAAACTTATAATTTCCCCACCAGCTGATGATTCTGAACATCACCACGATTTCAATTCACTTCCATCTACTTCGTTAAATTCTTCATTTTTACATCCAAAGGGTAAATCAGGACGAAATGTTAAATGGACTGCAAAAAGGGAACAGAGTTTGGATGTGTTAAAAGAATATGATGGCTCAATGGATGATGGTGGATCAGCTGCTTCGTTTGACGAATCTGATGGTCAATTACCTGAGAGATCGTGCTCATGTTGTGATTGTTGTCAGTGTTTTGGTGGGGGACGAGGTGATGGTGGGAGACGGACTAGTAGCAGTAGCAATGATAGTGGAAGGACTTGTTCACATAGTGCAATTACAAGAAGATTTCATTGGAGAGGTGGAGGGGGAAGACTGCTTCATAGACTTCCACTTTGTTTACACTCCATGCTAGGTTTCATAGCTAAAGTTTACTGGAGAATTGTTGACGGTGTTTTGGGTGCTGAACTTCCATATAGGGATAGCACCGGTGCAGGTACACAGTTTTGATCATTTCGCTCGTAATTCCAAGGTTAGTAGGAAATCAGTATCAACTCAGATATGATTTAAAAAAACAATTTTGTCTAAAAGAACTTTTAGTTTCGAGAGTCGTAAATGCTTATAGACTTGAACCTGCTAATCATACATGATCACATGTACAAGTGATAAGTTAATGGGGAGGATATCCGGTTTGACAACTCGGATAGAAACTGCAGATGTTCTCTTAAAGGATGAGTGCCTAGCCTTGTTTGTATAGTCTTAAATAAGTGAGTCTTGACTGGAGTCTCGTAATTAGCCTGGGACAATGGTTTTCGAGTTAATGACAAGTTGTAGCTCACGTGCAGTAAATACCATAAAAAGAACATAACATTTTTATTTCCATGTTCTAGGCAACTTTCGAATAATTCTGCCCTTGCAGCAAAATTTTTCCTGACTTGCCTGCTGTTTTCTGCTTGTATCCCTAAGAGAGCAAGTGTTTTATTTCCTTCCAGAAGGATTTTTGGCTTTCATTCACTTGTTCTTGTATTACTTTCCAGTGAAATCTCGTAAGCCTAAACGATGAAAGTTGACTTTCACATTTGAGTCTAAGGAAGCTTCATTGTATTAGTTATTTAAAAACAAAATCTGTATTCTGACACAATGTTAAATTGGTGGACTAGTCAGTGGTGGGTTTATTTTGATACATTATTAGTTGAATTGATGAACGACACGGTTCAGGTGGGGGCTATAAGCCAAAACATTCAATGGGATAATGACTTGTGTAGCAAGTTTTGATGACGACTAGTCCACACTCACTCGACGTGAAATAATGACGGTACCTAATTTATTGACTTTACGTTTTCAGAGACGGAGCGTAGAATCCGAGCCAATGATCCAGCGTTCAACGCCAAATTTTACTATGCTGTGAGTAAATGTTTAATTTTCTAATACGACGCATAGCTTTAGATTGCATAGTATTATCTCCAGGTCGCATTTTGTATAAAACTTGCAAATCACCTGGCCAGACTCATTCGTTTAAGGAAATTATCTGAGTTAGACTGGTCAGAATGGGACTACTATATTGCCATTCGTTCTCCTGAATCAATTACGGTTGAGGGTTGAGCAAGGGAATGCCAACATTTAGATTTAGAGTAGACAGGGACAAAAGCAGCTTTTTGCATTATGCGCTAGAACAATTCGAAGAAATAAGAAAATAGAAAGGAAGGTAGCTATTCCTCAATACCTTTGGATGAACAGGACGTGGAAATGAAGCGAATATAATGAAGTTATGGGCCTTCTTTGAACTTTCTTTCGTGTAGACCATTCGTCTGCTAATTGGAGTTCCGGCAAAGAGTTTTTTTTATACCTTGCCATGTTGCTATACTATTATTTCTAACATTTTGTAGGAAGAATGGTTAGGTTAGATAATAACATCAAAAGTTTTAGTCAGAAATTTCAGGACAATATTTTACGTATAAATTTAAAGCATTATTGACAACATTTAATAAATATGACCAGGATCTAAAAGAAGTATTGAAAATAAATGAATACATGTAATTAAGTGTAGCTTATTAACTAGAAATGCCTCTGTTAGTCTGGCTTCTTTCATCTTTTAAGACCACGTTAGACAGTGTGTACGCTTAATCATTGGATTAATCCTAATTCCATGTGTAGAAATATTAACAAGCATCTTTCAGGAACTACAGAATTTTAGTCTTGATTTTGTTTTTAAAGAAGCATTACGGGGTCCTATTTATTTTTGTCATACTAAAGTTGAAACATCCAAAAAATCGTGAATATTTTCTGTTCTGGTTTACAGAATAATTACATCAAGACTTCGAAATATTCTGTTTTGACATTCGTTCCCTTGAATCTCTTTGAGCAATTTCAACGATTGGCCAATTTCTACTTCCTGTGCCTGCTGGTACTTCAGGTAATTGCCTTGCTTTCATAATCATGGTCTAGCAAATTAAATATTTCGGTTTTTCCTTTTCGACGAAAAGGCATTTGGGTTTATCTCACTGGTTAATAAAAGGATTTCAGGCCTGACTAAATATTTGTCAACTGTAACTTTTACCTCACGGGAGCTACTAATTTTGGAACTCCCAACGAGTTAGCTTTAGTAGAGAAGTAAAACTTTCAGAAAACTTTTTACTAAAGTTGCTTGACATATTGCTTCACGTTCTCCACCGTCATGAGCAATAATCTGACCGACTTTCCCTTCCTTTTAGCTCATTCCTGTGATTTCATCTCTAACTCCGTTCACGACAGCGGTGCCTTTGATATTAGTACTGGCATTGACAGCCGCGAAAGATGCTTATGATGACTACGTAAGTCAATTTACTGATTTCTTTCTAAATTTAGATTAGACGTACGTTGTTTCTCTTGGTATCTGAATAAAGGAATGACAATTATTTGATTAGGACACCAAATTGCTGTTACGAAAGTAATGACTATTTTGAAATAGGCCTTTTCTTAGGACTTTGATTTGATTTGTGAATTTTTTAATACAGCAAAGACATCGGAGCGACTCTCAAGTCAATAATAGAAAATCCTTGGTGCTAAGGGATGGTCATTTGGTGGAGGAACGGTGGTTTAAGGTGAGCTGATGTATTTAAAAAATTTGTCTTTTCTGGTACTAAATCGAGGTAAAAATTTGCCTATAAATCCTTCAAAGTTTAGGATAAGGATAATCATGCGATACTTTAAAGGTTTAATAAGAGAGATAACTTAAACGTCTTTGAGTTTTGATTATACTTTGACATTTAGATGTTTAATCGGTCAATTCTGAAGATTTAGCACACATATGCTCGTTAATGCCTAACCCTACAGCAGTTGAGATCGATTATGAAATTTATTAAAGAAACCGACTCTACCTTTTATAGTTCTAGTCCTGTTGCCCTCCCTATAAGTTGGTTTAGTACCATTGTGTCACATGATGAAATTTCTTTTGATCACAATGAGAAAAACTCATAAGGGAATTTCCGGATCTACTTTGCAGAAAATGACCTTTCGTCCAGCCTGTTTCCTTTTGAAAGGTCTATTGACATTTAGACAATGATAAAATATAAAAGGTTTGGCCAGGAAAGGCAAGGGAACTTCCATGTGTCCCACGGATGGTAGGAACAAATGCAAGACTTGCCATTCAGGCTCACACGCCATCCTTTCTCCTTTCACCCGTACATACAGTCTTGTCGAGAGAAAGTTTCTATCGATGGTCGAATGTTAATAATTAAATCAAGGGATTTTCACTAATTCGCTTTTCACTTAATTTTACTCCATGACAGGTTGAAGTAGGCGATGTCATTCGTATGGAGAATGATCAATTCGTTGCAGCTGATGTTCTTTTACTTTCTACATCTGAACCTAATGGACTGTGCTACATCGAAACTGCGGAGTTAGACGGGTACGGGACTTTTATATGTCATAGATCGATTCGAACCTGAACTCAGGCATCACTACCTTCTAGAACTAAATTTTGAGAATATATTTGGAATATCTGGGCAAGAATTTTAACCTTTTATTTGTATCTTTGGGTTGGCCAATAATGAATTTCCAGATCCTTACTTTAATTCTAAGCTAAGAATATTTCTTGTCCATGAGAGCGATGAAGGTCAAATGTTCCAGAAAATAATCTCAGGCTTCAGGAGTGTTTAAAGATGGCGGTCTTATTTGAGTAGCATATGTCTGATATAGGGATCTACTGGTAGACGATAGTGGAATCAGACAATCAGTGCAAAGTACTTGTGTAGTTTCGAGAATGAATAATTGAAGAGTTGTTCCTCAGGATTTCCGCTCTTCCATCAATTCTGAAACGTAGTCTTAGGATAGGCTTAGATTTTTTACCATGTATGTAGTCACTTCCATTCTTCACTTTCATTCATTAAGTGAGCCAGACTAAGAATAGATGAGAGAATGATAAACTGTGGGAAGTGGCTTATGTTGAAAGCCGTATGAAGTCCTCGAACAGAGAAATTTTTTTGCACTTGAAAGAATATAGCACATTGCACTCTCCTATGCCAATGTGTCTTTTTTTCAATAATACTGATAGAAAGTATAATAAATTCTGGGGTAATTGAATTCTTTTAAAATCTGAAAAAATTTGAAATATTTTCACTTGAAAATGTAGTTGTGCTAGAAAATCTGCTTAAATTTTTAGTGATGCGGAATGAATGGGTTGTTACGAATCATAAATAAAACGCATCAACTTCCATTGTAGCGTTTGAATAAATTATCGATAGTATATAGCATACCAGACTGCGTGGAAAATTGCATTGTGAAAGTTCGTGCTTGGATGATAGCGCGTGCTGTATGATCCTTTGGGATGGATTAGAGAACATATTGAGCTTTGCCTAAGCTATGTTATGATCTTGTTGAGCGACTTTTCGTCGTCGTTTCTTATATAAATCCGAATCTTTAATATCATTCCGTCCATGTTTTATGTAGTATTTGTTTGGATGCAGAGAGACGAATCTAAAATGTCGGCAATGTCTCCTGGAAACAGCTGAAATGGGGCAAGAGCCAGAAAAGTTGGGTTCGTTTGATGCTGACATTATTTGTGAACCACCTAATAATCATCTCAACAAGTTTGAAGGGACTATGGCTTGGAGAGGAAAAAAGTGAGTCAGTTTTTGATAATCTGGGTTAATGTCTACCTAGGGATAATGTGGAAAGTTTCGTAAAGGTTTGGTAAAAATCGTGGCATTATCAATTTTTTTATGCTTTCAGTGGTCATTTTCAACGCAAATATTAAATAGGCATATAAGCCTAAAACTGAGATTCGAATTTAATATTTTCCAGATTTGCCCTCGACAATGATCGAGTTTTACTCCGTGGTTGCATTCTAAGAAATACACAGTGGTGCTATGGTGTGGTGCTCTTTGCCGGCCCAGATACAAAACTAATGCAAAACTCGGGAAAGACGAAATTTAAGAGAACTAGTATTGATCGCTTGCTCAATTTTATTATCCTAGGGGTAAGTGCAACTCATGCTTGCAATCTTCTAACCAATAACCAAAATCCCTTGACTATTTTGTTCATTTTATGACGAAACGACGAGTCTACATCTGTTGTTATAGGTTATAGTTGGTTAGTTCCACTGGTTGAAGGAAAAATCATCTTGAATGAAAAGAAACACAAAAGGTCGAACGAATTGCGAGTCTCTCGCCCTTTTGTGTTACTTTTTTTTCTTTCCTTTCCGAGAAAAGTCAATATAATGTAATATTGAGGAAACCAAAGTCCTGGTTGGGATGTATCGCATTGTATAAGATATTTTCCTGTCGAATGAATCGATGATCGGATCTTGTCAAGCTAAGCAAAACTTTAGTCGAGTCTAGTGAAGTGGAATTTTTCTATATCCGCTCTACTCTACTCCTTTCTCCCATAAGTACTCTCCAATAAATCCGACAGAGAGAAGTGACGAGTTGACAGAAGTTGTAACACAATTTTTACATTTCTTTGTCGTTTTTTCCCTCTATTTCAGATCGTCTTTTTCTTGCTGTCCATGTGCCTCTTTTGTACTATCGCGTGTGCAGTATGGGAAACAATGATTGGTCGTTACTTCACCACTTTTCTACCATGGGATTCCATCATTCCAAAGGAGCCTGTTGAGGGAGCCGTCATCATCTCACTCCTTGTCTTCTTCTCTTACGCTATTATTTTAAATACCGTTGTGCCCATTTCCCTTTATGTCAGGTAAGTGTACTACTATTCCAAATTGGTAGCTCAAAGAACACTAGCAATATAAATCCAATTCCAAGAGTTGACTCTGTTTTGAGGTGCTTTGCTTTAATAGTGGGATTTTATTGCTCCTCTAACCGAAACTGAGATCCAATTAACGCAACGCTATATAGTTGATTAGTTTCATCAAACAGAAAGTGTTCAAATCAGGCTAAGTAACAAGGACATTTCTTTTTTATGTGTTCTTGATAGCACATGTTGGAGTGGAGCAACTAATGCTTAATATCTCATATTTCAAAGCTCAATATACTATCTTAGCCGTTCTAGAAAAATATTTGAACGCGTAAATTTTAATTTATTTCACACAATGACTGATTTCAAGTACATTTCCCTAGATTTCGTAATTTCTTGCAACTGAAGTAGGAAGAAAATGAAATTAATCCTGTGACTTTCACTAGGGACACGTGGTTTGGGTTACATAGTATTTCTAACCACGAGTTGCCTTTGGTGTCTATTTGATGAAGGTACTTTCGGAGGGCTTGTGGAGCGTGATCTTTTAATGGAAATCTCTTGCTATTGTACAAGTCTTTTCTTCTTAGCTCTTCCACGAAATGAGATAAATGAGATTAATACGAACATTCTCTCTCTTTTTTTCTCCTTTGATATGATTCGTTCTTGAGCATTGTGCCTCCCTCCGCTGAGAATTAATCAGAACCGAATCGAATCTTGGTCTGTGGACTCACTGCTTATGGGAATTGAGTGAATTGAGATTCTCCTCATTGTAATCGCATATCTCCTTTTCTTTTCTCTAGTGTTGAAGTAATTCGACTCCTTCAGAGCTTTCTCATTAATTGGGATTTGAAAATGTATCACGAAGCATCAGATACTCCTGCCAAGGCTCGAACAACGACGTTGAATGAAGAATTGGGACAAATTGAATATGTTTTCTCGGATAAAACGGGTACACTTACCCAGGTGAGTGCTATGCATTAGGCTGCGTTGTATTTATGCGAAAATAACTGGCTACGAACTGCCACTTAGTATTTGGCTCAGAAACGATCGATTTGAAACCTGACCAAGCTGGTCTAGAGCGATAACAGTTTCATGCGAGTGCAAGTCGTCGTTGAAATGCGAAAATGGAAGAGGTTATCTTAAAAGTTTCTCGTCTTTTTTCTTTTGTTTAGAATATCATGACTTTCAACAAGTGTACAATAGCTGGGAAATCATATGGCGAAGTAATCGATCCAAAAACGGGTGAAGTGCTTGAAAATTTAGAGGTAAGGTTAAGTTTTGCGTACTGCAAATGCCTTCATGCCTCTCCATATCATCAATTCTTGTTGTTCCACTTTCCCCTTACTTTCTTTCCTATTCTGAAATGTTGGGTTTCTTTGCTGCTTTTTTTGTGCATTGCATTGCTGCGAAAGGCACATGTGTTTTTACTCTGCATTTATTTGCAAACAAGTCGAATACGCTCCTTCCCTTCCTCAGCTGAGCTTCGCATTTTTCGTTAGCCTTGTCGAGTTTCCACTTTGCACAACTACTACCCGCATTTTATTTGCATTGTCCTTGTGTGTGCCTTGCCTTGCCTGCGGTGGCGGTCTGACGTCTGGATGGTTGATTAAGCCCACACACATTTTCTCTCACAAATGTGTGATCCACTGTGCCCTTCCAGCCAGAGTAAAACCAAACTAACTTCTGGACAAATGTTTCCTTTTCATGTGTTGTGAATGAGGAGCTAGTTAGGTTAAATGAAGCCTCTAGAGACTCCATTGCCTCTACTGCACCGCTACACACATCTTTTCACGTTTTACAAAATGAGAAACTCGCTCACTTATTGATGTTTTTGGATGGAAGAAAATGTCGCGGGGCATTAGCATAAGTAAGCATACAGTCAACCACTCACATTAATTTAATAATTTATGAGACTTTGTTCATGACAAGGTAGTGAGCAGGTTAGCTGGTCGGGCCCAGGGCAAAACTAAAGGATAATTTATTATGTGATAGATCATTTATCTCTCGTACCACCAAATCCCTATTTTTTTCTGATGCACGAGTACGGTAGCGAGATGCAGCCTACGTCGTCCGCTGCCTGTCTGTCTAAAACGCACTGCGATATTGTTTATTTATCGACCCACTCGTTTTAACTATATTTACCCAGCCACTAATTTCAATCATCAACTTGTCAGCTCGACTAAATTATGAGTGAATTCTACGTGATCAAGTGGAGGC
>WJEZ01001621.1:0-16655 GCA_009869925.1 Thalassaphorura encarpata
AAAAAAAAAAGAACCAAGCGAGGAAACAACATAATTTAGGGAATTGATCTAGAGAGGAGAGAAAACCTCCTTTGCATGCAAGTGACTCAACTTAGTGGACCACCCAAGGGAATCAACTCTGTGATGAAAACAAAATTCAAATTCATGTGCATGTGCAGTTCAAGTGCAGTGCAAGACCACAGACTAAACTCTAAAGAAAGTAGTCTTTCCTTACATGGCTTTCTTTCATGGCCAGAGAGAAAGATATAGACATTTCAAAAATATTGTCAAACAATTGCCTCCAGCACAACCACCACGTGCTTAATGCCACTTTGACTTTTTTATGATTTACGAAGACTATTTGCTTAGTCAAAATTTTACATTAACATTACATTCGTACGTGCGAATGAATAACCCCAGGCCTAGGCTAGCGTCAGCTGTCGTGTCACTAAACAACAATGAAAAATGAACTATTGACCCTGTCTTCGCCCTAGAGTTATTGACAAGAGATTTTTCGCTCACAATCTGTCCAAAACCTCTCCGGCTATGCACACGTCAGAATAATTGCAAAATAATTGTAAAAAATTAGAGAGGTTGTTTGCTTATTGTTGAAAAAACTAACGAACATAATTTAAATGGACCACAGCCGTGGATGAATGATCTAATCTTGTTTTCTAAGGAGCCAAGCAAATCATAGTCTTTGAGTTTAACAACAAATAATTTCGATGTAGAGCGTAGTAGTATTATTATTATGAGCTTGGGTTCGAAACAGGTTCGCACACAGCACAGGATGGTTCAAATAAAGTTGGCACGCTAGGCTAGGCTAGGCTTTGGTGAATCTGATTAATTGAAAGTCATGACTTATGAGCTTGGCTCATATGGATTCCCTATTGTTCTCTCCGTCATCAATAAAAACTCTATTAGGGGTAGATGAAGTTTGTTGAGTTGACCTCTTGCCAGGATCCCGGTGTCTTTTTGTCTGTGTATGGCAGTCAGGGAATTGAGAGAAGAGTCAATCAAGAATTGAATCCAAGTGAACTTAACCAATTCTCTTGTCAGGTAATGTTGCATGTTGACTCAATTTAGAGCCTAAGCAGACGGATCAGACGGACAGTTGATGGACAATACTCCCTTCATATTTTTTTTTCTTGATGATGAAGATGAGATGTGCAAGTTCCATGTAGGTAATGTTTTCAAGTGGGGAGAACATATTGTTTCACATGGATATAATTATGTACTCGTTGTTCTTATCTCTTTTGTTGATTGGTCAGGAAGCATGACCATGGTTGTGGGAAATTGAGAGGCTAGCCCACCAAAGCGACGGAGAAAATAGAAGAGAGAGAATATTCTCTCAGGAAATTAGCTTGAATCATTTTCTTAATGTATTTCGTGATATCGTTGTCATTGAAGAGATGAGCCAACCTGCATGCTTCCTTCCGTCCATCCTTGCATGCATATTTTATTTTCATGCGTAGAATAAAATAAAATGAAAATGAAATTGGAATACATGTGGGAGCAACGCCAATAACCCTTTTGTAGATACTTGTGAGTGACCTATTCAATCATCTGTGACCAACTTTCCCGATTGATTTTCTATCTGGAAGGGAAAAAAGTTCTCGTAGTTTCTTTAACATTGAATTGAATCGTCTGTCATGGTTTGACGTATGGGCTCCACGTTGGGCAAAATAATATGAAATAGGCTTTATCACACTGTTGAATTATGGATTATTTATGTATTTGATTCAGGAAATATGAATAAAGCAGCACTGGAATTTTTAATTTCAAGGTATATTCAGGTTTCAGACCTAAAAATCAGCTCAAATAAATAATTGAAAGAAACTATTTGAAAAAAGAAAGAAATAGCCGATGGATATGGATTTAAGACCACCGCATACGAATACGACTAGTCGATTTCCCGTTAGGTTCGAATATAATAATTTAAATTTTATTTGTGATTCTGGGAGAAGGATAAGCATTAAGGAGGAGGATTTATTTTACCCCTTTTTTCCTTAAGTATGATTATGGGGCCCTTTGGTCTGGTTAAGTAAGTAAGTATCTCTTATCTTTCAACTGACTGACTCTCCTTTATTTTCTCTATTTGAAGAAAATGACTATATTATAGGGTTCAAGAAGTAGATTGCACGTCGTATTATGCATGCATGCACGTACAATCCACCTGTCCACTCTGTCTTCAGCTCCAATTCTACGTTTGACTGATGAGTGAGTGGATTAATCCTTTATGAACTAAATAGATAGGTTCACCAGGAGTCCGAAATTTCATGGCGTCGCCCATGAAGCAAATGAGTGTTTATAATAATCACCTCATATTATTTTACCTCCTACTAAATTAATTTGGGGTTTCCTTTAGGACCTCATTCTTTTGTTTTTACAAGGCCATATTTTTTGCAGCTTAATTTAACAATAATTAGAAAAATTGGAATATTAAGGTATTAGGTAGTTGCTAAAAAATATTTAATATATTCAATTTAAACTGGTAAAATTTTGTTACCTGGTAATTTGACATTGATGTTCTGATGATGGGACTCTGAAAAGCTAAATTTTCTAATTGACTAGTAAATTAGGCCCACTGTTGATGTTTTGAAGGAAATATTTCTTTTTACTTGAATTCATAACTACCTGGTGACAGACAGGAAAGACAAGGAGGTAAGATTTTTAACTAACTCTTTCCTTGCTTCTTGGGTATTTTTTCTAAATGGGCCAAGAATGAAGAAGGTAGGATGAATTTGACATCTCCTTTATTGCATGTTTCCCAAGATAACACATGGGAGGGTGGGTTCTCTATACTTTGTCTTTCACTTTGACAGATGAGCCAATTAACGGGAGTTGTCTGTGTGTGTGTGATCTTCGGAGAAATCCGAAAGACCCTCATGACTTCAAACTCCTGCTCCTGCCTGCCTCTGTTATTTTTTCCTCATCATCATCATGTATGTGAAGATAACACTCAAACTCATGTTAGTTTATAGGTTTCAAGAAATGTAAAAGTAAATGGAGTCACCTGATTGGAACAAGGACGGCAGACCCGACCCGACCGTATCTCTCTATTTTTAAAACAAGAAGAGGAAGAAATAAAAATTCGAAAAGTAGAGAAGTTTGACATGGGTCGTCGTATAACCAAAGTGATGAGTTTTAGTTTTGTAGTTAAAATGAAAGACATATGTTTCCATGTCGAGTCTACATTACAAAATCGTATGAGGAGGGATAACATGGACAATAATGACCAAAACACGCCATGCTGGAATGGAATGAAACCATTGTTTCACATTTTGTACCCTTGAAATCTTGATGATAAATTAGTCATTGAACATTCTTGTCAAGGTAGGAAAAAGGGTTGACTCAAGCCGAAGCTACTCCCTTTTACTCCAATTTACCAATTGAATTTATTTCTCTACATTAAGAGATTGGAATGAGGATACAGGGTCTCTCAACGTCCGTGGGATCCTTATTTTAGTTAATAATGAATGTTCGGCCCCAAAAAAGGAAAATACACACAGGACACATGGTTTTAATGAGGACGGAGCAAAGTTGAAAAATGTAATTCGTCCATTCTGGATTTTATCCTACCTTTGCCTTCACAACCCTTCCTCAATCTATTTTACATTATGTGACATATATTATTCCTGCTCCTACACTGCCGACGACGACGACGAGGGATGAGGATAGCGATCGGCATGAAATAAAAAAAGGTCATGTCATATCATGTTAAGTCCTCCAGTCGGTCCGCCGAACAACAATCAACTCAAGAAGTTGTAACCTGGTCTTCTTTTTTTTCCTCGGACGGATTTTGAGATCTTGTCAATTCATCTCATGCTCTGGCAAAGGCATCTCAATAACCCTATCCTCCTGATCTTTTACTTTTACATCCTTATACCTTGTCTCCTTGTGCATTGGATGGATTATTGGACAACGACAAATAAATACATGATCGTAAAGCAAATGTCACTCGTACCATTTTCAATTTAACCAACTAACCATGTCTTTGTACAAGTGTAGTGCATTGATGGGCTCTGATTGAAAAATTCAGATAAGGTCTCTCGATGGGGAGGTAAAAAATGAAGGGCCCAGTCTCCTTGATAATGTAATTAATAAACGTCATTGAGACGCGGCTCATAATTATGGATGAAATGAAATAAAAATCCAAAGGAAAGAGAAAGGAAGAAAAAATACTATTTTTAGCCAATTAAGAATTCAAAGAACGTAGCTGAATATATCCTTCCTGTATTTTGTCTTATTCATATGGCAAGGGCGATCACTGTGTGTGCGTACGTACGTCTGTATTTATTATTTTATAATCTAACTTCATGCAATGTATTAATAACGATGTAATCTGTCTTGAGATGGAAAATAAAAATACCAAAGTCACAAGACACTGCATGGCGTGTCCAAAGAAAAAACTTGATTAAAAGAATCATCGGGGATAAAAAAGGAAAGGATGGACATTATTTTTTGATATGAGCGATAAAAATATCGCATTGGACTGGATTGAGCGTGAGCTTCACTGGGTGTCTGTCTATTGTCTATTCGTCTTATTTATATTTGACTAAATTCTCAAACAAAATATTGAGTTGTACTAAGGCCAGCCAGCCGTTCAATTGCCGGGAGTGGTAAATTGAATTTAATTACACGTGTCGTGTGTGTTTGGATAATCATACATTCTCCATTCTGCGAGGTGTGCACGTAATTTTATCCCGGGTTCTCTCTTGATGATGACATACTACCCGGCTCTTAAACACTCGGCAAATACGAACACACCATTTTCCCCTAAAGCCGTCAATTAACAACTTAGCCCTTTCGTTCAAAGTTTCTCTCTTAATAATCATATCTTGACACAAGAGTCCACAATTGATAGATTACTTATACCACGTCTGCCTTGCCTTTNATCATATCTTGACACAAGAGTCCACAATTGATAGATTACTTATACCACGTCTGCCTTGCCTTTATTCCGGGAGTCAGAAATAACCTTATTCTCTCCATCATGCATAATCTTAGTGCGTGTGGTAAAAGCAATACAATACTTACGTACGTACGTTGCCCAACTATTCCTTTGTATTCGGAACTTGCTTAAGATTACGATGTTTATAATATGCATGCATATCTAATTCAGACAAAACTAGGCAATTAAGTAATTAAAACTATAATTGCACTCATTCCCTTGAACCAGTCTTAATTACCTATTGCTCCCTTGAATTAATAGAAATTTGAATTTTTTTACCCTCTGGTGGAAATTAGTGGGTTTCCTGCCCTCAAAATTTTATTAAGGAATTTAAACAGTAGTTGTTTTAGAATTAACAATTTTGTAATGAAATCAAAGAAATCACGCAAAAGAGTCCTTAAAGTAGTTTGGGAATGACTACAGCTACAGCTGAAAAGCTGGAACGGGTAGAAGGGCTAGATTAGGACTACACATGGACCTTCTGTTGCAGTTTTGTTTTGAAAAACTTCGAAGCTAATAATGTGGATACATTTGTAAGTTTTTATGGAGGAAACCAGTCCAAGATTATGAGAATGATTTTAATAGCTCAATAGATGATGATGATTTGGGGGATGAAGGTTTTTGGGAGGAGGAACCATGGAGATTTCGTGTCAAGACATTGGACCACCCTGTTTTCCAGTTAAGACTCTCCGCTCCAAAACTAAACAAACATTAGAGGATCCGGGCAACCCATTCTCATCTCCAAGTTGAGATTCATTGGCGTGTCTTAAAAAAACCTCATTTTCGAAATCTTCAACCCAGAGTCTCATCTTCATTCCATTTCAACACAGAGTCAATTAGTCATTCTGGGAGAGGCATGGGGTCGGGACTGCCTGCTCAAAATCTTGCATACCTCCTCAGAATCCTTTTTTGAATTTGGAATGCAAGGGCCAAGCCAAGGCAAGGCAAGACGGGAACTCCTCGTCAGATTTATGACAACCAGGAAAAGTTGAATCCCTACTTCCCAAACCCAATTCTAAAGATGTGGGAAGAAAACGGAAGAGGAACCGAATGGAACGTCTAGCCAGGGCAGAAAAGTCTGACCAGACAAGTTTCTCCCGCTGCTGCCGCCACCACTATTCAATTTTCCATTAATTAGTTCTTCGTGAGGATTTTTCAGTTTCATTTGCCACCGAAGGAGTTAACTTCAAGGGTCTGGGTCTGGGGCCAACCTATCATCCCTTAATTTTTATCCCATCATTTAACTTTATTATTAATGGATCTAGAGGTCCAGGTTATTTTTACTTGATTACTAAAAATCCTTCATCCTTTTGTGTGGGATTGAGCACTATCAAGGGAAGTGTGTTTGGTGTATTTACTTAGGCAAGTTCTGATAAAAACAAGTCTTTAACTTCAACTACTGTTCTGCTCCTGCTCCTCCCATCCTGAATCTTTGCCAACTCTTAGCGGCCTGTAAAAAACACATGTAAAGGAGTCAGTCAGTCACTTATAATAAAAGTGAGACGCGTCGTTAAGAACAAAGTAGATTTTAATTTGCTGCTGAGGAAAAAGAAAACCGGCTTCGCTAGTTTCGATTTTTACTTTACATCTCATAGAATGGAATCTCAAGAACTTGCATTACATAAATTCCCATGTCACACTTGGTTGTTTCCTTCATCGAATTACAATTGATTGCTCACTAAAAATGAATACGTACACGTAGTATTTCTTATTACCTTATTCAGAAACTTATTTTCAAAAATCAAGTTATTGATTGGAAGGCCAAGTAGAAAACAGAGCAGTAGTAGTAGGGGAACCCACCCACGTAGAATATTTTAATTTAGTCATCCTTCAATTACAAATCCAACTAATTTCTTACTATGCTATGGAAATAAATTTTCATTCCCCTTCCTTCCACAGGATATTTTCTGATGAATTAATTAATTTAAGTGAACTCATAAATATTTGTCAAAATTGAGTCGGTAGTAGGACGTAGCATTGAAAGGGAGAAAGATTCATTCATATTTTATGAAGGGATGATAGGAATTGACGGTCTCAGGCTAAAGCGAGAGAATGTAATGCGTTATAGCTGTTCTACCCTGTCCATGTGCATGTGTCTAGTCTAGTCCTATTTCCTTTTCCGGGTTTTTCGTCTGAAAAGAAATGAGAATTTGGGATGAAGCAACAATGTGGCGCTGGAACGGCACGGAGGGTGAAGGTTTTCTCACCGAAAAAGCTCTGTTCTGTGTCAAGTGAAGAAGACACGAAACGAATACTCTAATATTATGTAACTTTTAGGAAAACTAACTTTTGTGCAATCCATGCATGTAGTACGGGACAATGCACACCCAAAAAGCAATATTGCTTTTATTGCAACTTTTCCTATTCTCATGATAATTTTACCCCTGGCTTTCCTTGTCCCGTTGTCATAGATCATGTCCATGCTCAGCCTCACTTCCATTCACACATCTAGTCATAACTTTGACATCAATAAATATTTTGTATACATGCAATACCCAAATACAACCCAAAACAAGGATGAATCAGTTAATGGCTTAAATTAGACAACAAAATTACATCAAGAATATTTTTTCCCTCAACTTCGTATAAAAATTTTATTCTCCTTGGCCTAATTCCTTGTTCCAAATTATTTATTAAATTAGATTGTACATACTATTTTATTTCTTGTAACTTTGCTTCTAATGCACAGTATGCATTTGACATTTAATTCTGGTATTCCACAAAGTTCTGAAATAGGCTAATAAATTTGGACATGCCGATTTGAACCAGACGAAAAATCAGGAAAACCACACCTGTTCAATCTGCTTTTAAAGAAAAATGACAGACGAGATCGTCGAATCATAAAATTAAATTAATTTAGAAATGAAAATAAAATTGAGGAACTTGTAAATTCATATAAATAAGACAAGCGGTGCAGCTGAGTGAGAGAAGTCGTTGAAAAGTAGAGATGTAATATGAATGCAGGGGGGCTGAAGCTATAAAAGGAGACGATGAGTGAGTTGTGACAAGAATGAAAGGGCAGCAGGAAGAATGCCCAGGGTTCTTCTCACTGGATCCACTCCGTAAAAACTCGTTGAGAGACATAAAGTCGGGACGGGACTCTGATTCTGGGATTCTGGAGGATATGCCTGTGTGTGTGTCGGTCGGGTCATCACAACACACGCATTCAACATTTCATTTTGTATTATTTGAATTGTAAGCCGTTGACAGTGCGGGTTAGGGAGATTAGGATTGATTTTAGTCCATTGTGGTTGCTTACATAGCATGGAGTCAGTAGTCGGATCGGCTGCTGCTGTGGCGAAGGGAAAGGATGACAGGAGAGAAAGTATCTCAGGATAGGATGACATTGCTAATTTTTCATGAACCGGGTTTTTTATGTTCCAGACCAGCAGTAGTCAGCACAAGTCTAATCGCCTATCCCCGGGAACAACTAATGCGTAGAACGTTGGCTTGGATTTCATGGTGGTTGGTGAATGGATTGAGTGTGAATTCATGGAGAACCCAAGGAGCCTGACAGGTCACGGATGTGATGTGGCAACTTTATACATCGGCATGGGAAATCTAACTCTGGAATTGGCGCACAGGGTGTTCCCAGAAGAACATGATAACATCTCGAATTTAACCCTTTTAATAGGCTACACCCTGTACTACCTATAGCATGAACAAATGTTTACCTTTTAATTTTATATTTTGGATTAATATGTAAAAACCTAAAATTTAAATACTAGACCCGTATTCCTGATAAAAGAAATCCTGGAACGCCTTAGAAGGGAGTAAAAGAAGGAAATGAAGGAATCGGACTACTAGGGATTGGATGGTTTAGATTGTCCCGGGTAAACGTAGAGCGAGCGATCCGGAAGTTAAGGATTGATGGCAAACACGCGCTCCTTGAGTGCTGTGTCCCTGTGTGTGGGATTTTTGAACCCTTGGACCCTGTCATCGACTCTAGTGACTTTCGCACGTGGCTCTAATTAGTTGCGATCCATTATGCTAATCACTGCCTTTTTGTTGGTACTCGTCGGTTGTACGTAGTCAATTCATTCTATTCAATCCAGAGCACTCAAGCTTTCTTCACTCCCTCTGAGATTTATGGCTACTTTCCCCATCATCCGTCTACACTATGAATCTATCCGTCCGTATCCATCCCGGCAGAACCACGCAACTTCCGAAACTGAAATGTGAGAAGGCAATAAAAATTTTAAGAGCTGACTAGGTGGCATTTTATTTTCATGGTACAAATAATATGTGCATAAATTATCCCTATCGACCCATGACGAATCTAAAGTCTGTCGTGTATGTTCTTAACTAGAGTTTAATATTATTTTGAGATTTCAGACAAGTCTACATGTTGAGAGTACAGGATTTGCAAATTGTTTTGTTTTGTATTTATTCACACATTATCTTAAGATTTTGAATTTGACATGATCACAGGTAAGCAAGCAACCATGGGATGGGTACGGTTCGCCCAATTCAGTCAGTCTGTATTATGCATGAGAATAGGAAATGAATTCCGTTTCGGGTGTGCCCTACAAATTCAATTCAAACGTAAATGTCAGATACCAGAGAGACCTACCAGTGCTCTGAGTTCCTCAATTATGAAACAAATTTCGACCGGTGAAATTCTCTCGATTTCGGCTACTACTACTACTAGCCGGTCCGTCCTGTTTGTTGTTTCCGTATGTTGGAGACAGGAAAAACCGAAAAGGACTTGAGTTGAGCAGTGAATACATAAGGAAGGCGTTTGTTCAAATAAAAATGGATATCCGTTACGTTGAATTTTGTCCTGTTATTTGATAGTTGTGGGACAACTGTCAATTGTTTAGACCTTTATAAAAGTAGAAAACTCTTAGTCCTCCCTTAAATATGCAACTGTAGATGGATGTTTGTCCATCAGTCCGAGAATCCTTAACCGCCATTTTTCTAGGTCCGGGGTCGCAGAGTCTTCAAAATAAAACCTTTCCTAATTGATTCTTCACGTCCTTCCAAATTGTCAACTTGAAGAAAGCAACTGTCGCATCTTTACTTCTTTATGTTTATAAAATATTTTGTTCTTCTTTCGTTCGTTCCATCATTACAGTCCATCCATCAGAAATTGGGACAAAGTAGTTTAAGCTGAAGGAGACGGATTGGTCACGCGCTCGTTACTGAAAAATAAAAACGATTTAGCTTACATAATCAAGATGGACATTACAAAATCGAATCATAATTATATTTTGCTGGGACTAGTTCAAGATAAGCAGCTGTAGAACACACAAAAAGTAACAATGTTTTGTGTTATTGGTGCATTAGTTTTGTTCCATAAAATGTACAAAGATCCCAGGTCGGATCCACTACAGGGAAGGAAACAATCGGAGAAGAGAGAATATCGATTTCCAATGTTTCCCTTCCCCATTAATTCTACTCATAGGATATCTACACCCTACAACGCTACAAAATGTACAACAACATATCAAAGCAGACATAAAGCGTTGTTAGTAGTTGTAGTAGTAATCCATGATCGGACCTAAACTTTGTCCAAGTACCCCCTTTGTTTACTGCTCAATTCGTTTCGGTGGTCATTCAACTGAAAATGACCGGATCTTGTTAAAGGGTCCTCAAATATTCTATTCCATTCCATTGCATTTCCTTCCTATTCGGGGACAAGGGAAAGCAAATATCCCAATCCACTAATCCCACTTATTTTTCTAATTAAATCTTCTCAGGAAGAAGGAAATTGTCAGAAGGCTGCTCGCTCCTGTAGATTTGGCTTGAACAAAATCCTCTTAATGTTTTTGGTCCTCTTAACGAAAACAACACATCCGCAAGGCAAAGGCATAGGCAAGTTGAACGGAATGTCCCAAAAGAAGGGGTTAAATGAATTAGTGATAACCTTTCCTATCCCCAATCCACATAAAAGTAATCACGGTGCATACTCATAGTCATACGTTTAAATTCCCAGACTGCAAAGGTCAATTTCTCCAGACGGATTCAACAGAGTTGTTCTTCAGGAGTGGACGAGTTAGTCTAATTCTATCATTCAATAATTGGACTCTTCTCTGCCGCATCACCAATATCATTTACAAATGCCAAGGAAAATGCTGACGTTAATTCCTAATGACATTACAAACTCACTGACGACAATAATGGCCAATTCAAATCTCCTGTCCTAAAAATAAACTCCAAAAGATGCAGATACGTTCGCAGAAAACGGCTCTTTTTCTTAAGGGTTAAAATGAATGACGCACGACTTTAGTTATGAATGTCATATTAAATTAACTATTAGTATTTGCGGCGTATTAATGTTTTCATTTTTCATGTACCCTGAACAAGGTTTTCACTCTCCTAATCAGATTAACAATTCTGGTCTGGCGATAAGGATGAAACGAAACCGTTTGAAGTGAAAATGTTGACCTTTTTTAATAAATGAAAATCTCAAAAGTCTTGTGCGTGATACCACTTGAGTTTTTTTTCACAAGATCAGTTCATGGTACAAAATTAACTTCCTACCTTATCTCCCTTTTCCTTGCCTGTCTGGTTCATCACATCAAAGGGTTTCACTCGACTCTTAAGTAAAAAGAGGCAAAATTCCTAATTGTTGTCTACAAGGGGTAAAAACTAAACTAACCTCTTGTGGTTTAGCTTAGCTAGCTGAGTGAGTGACTGGGTGACCTAAGGTTGGTAAAGTTGCCCATTGCCCATAGGCTAGTTGTGTAGAAAGGTAGAAGCAAAAGGTAAGGCAGGAAACTTCATATCAGAAACCACAAAACAAGGAGCTCCCATTGTCCAAACCAAAGCGGAAGTAGAAAATTATCATCAAAAACCCTGCGAAATATTTCCAGTCTCATTCCCTTTTGGCCTGCTGCACGCTCCTTCAACTCAGTCACTCGTGACTCTGGTCGACATCTCATGAAAATGTGAAACAAATTACGTTCCATTAGGGATTTTCTTGTCTCTGATTCGTGGGAGAGATATGTCATTTTAGAAAAGGAGACACACACACAAGTTGTGGCATAATATTGAATCCATGCGAGCACCCTGTTCAACTTTGTTCAGTTTTTGTTATTTTGTTTTGTTGATGGTCTTCATGCATAGTGCATTAATGTATGGCAATGGCGATAGTGATGTGACGACGAGTGAGTAGCAGGCGAATGGTGGTAGTAGTAGTAGTCATCAGTCGTGCCAACTCAAAAACTTGGACACAAAGTTGCATGCCATGTCGTGACGTGACATTTTGAATGAGAAAAGAACCCTGCCCTCTTAGCCGCCATCATACCTTCAATCCAATCCATGGCCACACCTACAGTAATAAAATATAGCGCTGGTCTAACATAAGGAAGCATATACAACTCTTCCACGCCACACCTGCATCCAACTTCCACTCTCGTTACAACGTTCAAATTATTTTCAAAACTTAAAACTGAATGATTTCCTCCGAAATTACCTGCTATTAAAATGTCATCATTAAGCAAATGGTACCCTGAGCGCATATTCAACCCCAGCTTTATTTTCAAGCGGGAATTTTTAAATTTTAAGCAAAAAGTAAAAACGTAGTAAAGAGATGAAATACCAGGCGTGGAATTCATGGCTAGTCAATTTCTCACAATCACCGCCACAAAATGTCACAGTCATCTGCCTCCGCTTCTCGCGTGGACATGAATACATGGTTAGCGTACTTATAATTCTGTCCGTTGGATCTTTACTTTCCTGAACATGCATGTCATTGCCATACCTGACAGATAGACAGAGAACAGCAACAGAGACTAATTTGTTCCCGATTTTTTATAATGTGGTTAAGCATTTTTTTCCTTTCAGAAACGACCAGTAATTTGTCAAGTCACACATATCAGACAGCCTGCTGCATGGTTTTGCTCAGGTCCCTCCCCACAAATTAGCAGAAGCTTGATTCCTACTCCCAGGCTCATGTTGTATTGCACTTGTAAAGTGATGTCGTGTCGGATGAATGTCATGTCGTGTGGAAAATGTGACTGCTTTTGCCCATATGATCACAGTCCAAGGGAACAATTGAAAGAGGAATAAAATAAGTACATCCTTGATCCTTGATAATTTGATGTTGATAAAACCACATTGAGCTGCCGTTGTGTCTCAAACAATGGAGAACACTAGGGACGAATGATTTCAAACAAGATTTCATTTTATTATTTCTAAAAAACTTATTTCTGAATGAAAGGATATGCCAGGTGTAGCCACATAGGCCACAGCCAAACCGCCAAACTAGGCAAACCGTTTCCTTTGTTCAAATCAAAAACTCAGGGCTTTCCGGTTTGAAAAGTAAACGTACTTAATATGATTGTCAAAATTATTATACAATCTCAGCTGGTTTATTAGATTTGCATGTAATCAATTTGTCATCATGATGATCATAATACGCTATTTGCAAGATCCCAAGGACCTCATGCATGATGCTGGAATGAAAGTACACAAGGTGATGGGGAACCATTTAAGGGTGTATGAAGAGAATGATTATTTTGCATCACTTAAGCACAGAAGTGTTCATTCAGAACTTCTCTTTGTCTTTGAAACAATGCATTACTAATTTGTATTCTGATTTACTCTACACGAGGAGACAAGAGAGACGGACGAACAGACAGACAGATTCTTACCTGGCAAATAATTTGGCACTCACTTTGCACACCGGGAGAATGAAAAGGTGAAGAAGACAAGGTGTGTGCATACCGGTTATGCAAGAATTCTTAATAATCATAATATGATAAGAGTCTCGAATCCAAATGGATGGAAAGGAAAAGTTAGGACGGGACATTCATCATTCCATCGTTATTAAGGAAAAGTGTGAGAAGATTGCGTCGTAATAAAACATAACAGTTATTATGTGAATGGGCTGACTGCGTGCTCTTACTTACTTATCATATCAATTCCAATGGTTCCTTCGTTGGTTAGTTTAGTTATCAGGCTAAGCTGGATGGAATGGAATGGGATGAAGGGTTGAGGTTAGTTTGTTTCTTGACTTCGTATAATCCCAATGTTAGAACTAACTGACTGTGGAAGAGTAATGAGAGGGATGTGATGGGTAAAGGATGGATGGATGATGGATTCAAAAGCAAAGGAGGCAGGTAAAGTCAAAACAAATATTTGGACGTGGAAGGTGTGCCCCGAAAAATCAACACCTATAATCATCCGGTCTTGAATTAACAACTGTAATCAAGTTGAATTTTTATATACGCGTCCTTATAGTCTGGTCTGGTTTTCTAAATTGTATTATGAGTCCGTGTGCAGTCTACACTAACCAAGACCACCGGGATGGTTCTAACATGTGAAGTCCAGTTCATGATGCGTGTGGGTTTTTGAACCATTTGCCCTTGCGTCGTTGATCCTTCTCCTGGGGAAGGGGGCGCGGGTGGGATTCGAAAATGAGAGGAAGGCGGAGTTGAATGACAGCTCTCTGGATCCTTAGATCTTCCCTTGAGACAACTGCCTCATTTCTTGGCAATAATGACTTGATACAATTAGAACATTATCCAACTTAGCAGGGCAAGGAAACATATGGAACGAACGAGGAGAATTGGAACAGGATGTGGGGGTGGGTACTTTGCTTACCTGGCTTCAATTTTCCTTTTTTCAAATACACCCTTAATTCTATTAAGAGTTGTTGAGGGCTGAAAGGTGAAAGTGAAGTATGCAAGTGCTAACGTGCTACGATGTTGAAAGAATTAATTAACTTGAATAATTTGAAATGTAATTAATATTCATTCCATGCCTTGTTATTGTTATAAATAACTCGTTTGAGTAGCGTTGAAGTTAAACTCAATTCGGCTGGTCTACCAAAATACTGAATTAACTAGAGTAATTTCTGGTGAAGGTGTGTCATGGAAATGACGTTCGCTTAAGCTTGAATCGGTTAATGGAAAATTCTTGGCCCTTGGAATGTTTAAAATGTTTCAAACTTAAAATGCACTAATTAAATAAACACCCTATTAGAAAGGTTTATTTAGCAGCAAGAAAATAATTAGGGTATTTTAGATGTAATTTTAAAATTAAAGTTGAATTTATTATTTTAATTGTGAAATCTACAACATATCTAGTTTTCTTATTTGCCATGATCTGACCCTGCGAAAGATTGTAGATCAAGGAAATGGATGAACAGTCGGAAGATTATACTGTTGTCCAAAGTTGAACTCGCTCTGCGTTGAACCGTGCCATTCATGACTGCACGATGCGTGGATTAATTACTCCAGTCGGAAACATGTTATTCCGACTTGGATAATTAATTGGGCATTTAATTTTCATCAAATGAAAACTTTAGTAAAAAGACAAGTTTGACGTGTGAAATCAAAGTGCAGAATGTTTAGCCCTCTTGGCTATTGGCTTCAGCTCAATGTGAGTAGGGCTAAGATTATGAACGAAAAGTGTCTTTTACAGAAATGTGAACCACACACTATATAAAATCAAGTGAAGGATTGAAATGCAAAATAAAAAAACTAGCTGAGGCAGGTTTTGGTAAAGAGAAGCCGCAGCCGTGCGGGTTCATACATCTTGATCTTTGAAAGTGGTCAGTTGGATGAGATGTCATCTTGAGAGATGTGAACACGGGGCATGGATGGAATGAAAGTATATCTTCCAGTAATCTGCATTCCTTCTAACCCGACTGGAAAATTCTCCTCTTACGTATATAGCAACCAGCAACGGCAAGAGGAACCAAAGGAAGCGGTCCAAATGATCATGCCGCTCTGATCTCAAAGGGAAAAAGGATGCGGGGATGAGGGAATGAAGTCTTTTCTTATACATCTTTCACATGCATACAACTTCAAAACCAAATCTTGAATTCATTTATTTCATTCAACATTCTAAAAGAAAAAGAGATAGGAAGAGGATTTCAAAAGCCGCCCTCACAGCTCTTTTCCCATCTTCCCAATACCCAAGGAGTGAGCTTGAGGTTATCGTCTTCCTTGTCTTTTTCAATACTTTGTACCTCTCCGTGTTGTGTTAATCCTAGTCAAATAATAAAGTTGTTTTCTCATGCTAATGCACATTATAGCCACTTGATGATATAGTCGCTCGCTGGATGTGTTCATATAATTTAATTTTAGTCTTTAATTATTGGACATCTCGCTGGCACTTTTGGTGACAATTTGGAAATATCATCAATGAATTATTACATCAAAATACAATGTTGATCAAAAATGTGTTATTTTCGATTGACGACCTGACACGCTCGTATTTATTTACAAAGTACACTTGTTCTTATTAGCGTGCTTTGATGAGCCTTCCTTTATAATTCGCAATTCGGATGGACATTTAGAAAGGTTCAATGATGTGCTGTACGGATTCAAAATTCTAGGCGCGTGTCATCTAATTATAAGTGAAATATGAGACCTGTCCTATCATACATGTCAACAATGAAGTTGACATACATTGTATTAATGTGCCAATATACCTGTTAAATCGCAAGGTAAAATTCATTTTAAGGACTTAGGAAAGGTTTATAAGAAAATAATGAATATAAAAGCGCATCCATCATTTGAAACTATAGAAAGAAATCCCATTGCCAAAGACCCAACCCACAAGTTTACATTCGATTCATGTCAGGTCAATATAAAAGTTGCAAAATGTGTCAAATTGAAGGGCTCACGAAAAGTGATTTGTGCTATTAGTATGATTGATTTGGCTGAATAATTTATAAAGAGGATATAACAGTTTTGTCAATAGGCGCTCAAGTTCACTTGGCAAGGTTTTTAAGTGAAACACACACATAGTATAAGGTAAATAA
>WJEZ01001622.1:0-16648 GCA_009869925.1 Thalassaphorura encarpata
TACATTGAATTACAGAATCATCTCATCTAGAATACTTATGTGTGTATGATCCTGATGAGGTGAAAAAATCAGAGACGTTAAGAAAAATTGTGCATTTTGGGGTTTGAGATTTTAACAATTAAAGAGTCCGACAAATTGCAAAAGTCAAAGTGCTTCTCTTTTCAAGCGTCTATTCAGTCGATATAATACCCAGGGTCAGCTAATAACGTAGACGTTAATCAAACCGTTAAATAGTCATCAATTTTGACTTTTATTGCCAGTGCATGCAAAAATGAGTCCTTGGTCCTGAATCCGTTTAGAATTAGGAGTAAGCATAATTAATTCATTTATGATCTAGTGAATCATTTTACATCTCAATTTTATTGTGTAACGGTTCACACCAGTAGAGTCGTATTAGCCTCAGCTGCAGTCAAGTCTCATGACTCATCGGATTGGAATAAAAATTTCCTTCTCCGTCTTCCTGTGTTTTGATTCTTTTCATAAACAATGACGTAACTTCTCCTAACTTGTCATTCCTTTCCTTACCTTAGCGAAAAGTCAGGCGATAGCACTAGTCCAATCAATATTGAATTGCCATCCAAGTGGACTCTTCCATCCCCCTGATCAGGCCATTAAGAAAAAACTAAACGCCATATTGCGAACATCCATCTGTCCACTATCCTAATTCCTAACTTGACTATTGACTGCAGCTGTCTGGATCTTGGTGTGGGTGTCTGTCGTATAATCAATTAGTCATTCCAGTAGTTCACGAATTTCTATAAAACTGTGAGTTTCTTGTCTCTCTCTTGCATAGTGAGTTGTAACTAATGATGCCTTTGCTTTCTAAGGCAGAATCTCCGACGTTTCCCAAGATTCGCATCGTGAAAATGGCACGTGTCAGCAAGACTACAGCAAATATGGTCGTGATCATCAACTGGGTAAGGGAACACTTATTTTAGTTTTCAGGTGAAATGTCAAATTAAGTTGCTGAGGCTGAGTTGTTCAATTTTTTTATCCATACTGCTCTGGTTTTGAATTCTAAGGTATCCTTATGGGTAGAGACTCTGTTGTCAATTTTTCTACTCGCCTATTCTTTGGGCTATGCTGATTCTGCAGTAGAATACATCAGCGCTCTGCTCAAGGATTCTGTTGATACTGACGGATCGGCCAAACAATTGATGGAACTCGAAATTAAGCTCACGAAAATGAAATCAGACGTTTTGTTTGAATATGGCACGGGTGTTTTAGGTGTGTGTTACTATTATTGAGGCTAATTATGACAAAATCAAAATTCATGTACATACTTTGTTTAACCTTTTCTTTTTGATTTCTATTCCAATTTTAGCATCTTTTTTGATTACACTGTCATTGAATATCCTCCTTACCGTGGCAGTGGTTAAGGTAAAATGTAAAACTCAATTTTTATAGGATTTTCAATTTAATCTTTTGCATTGTTTGCAGCGTGACGTCGTGAAAATGGATTGCTGGATTGTCTTGACCGTCGTGACCTTCATTGGTTACTTTCTGTACACAATTTTTGAAAGTTTCAACGAGGATACTGGCATTTCTTCGGCTAAGGCGATCCTCTTGCAAGGGGTGGACTTTATTTGGACGACTCTGTCTGTTGTTGCAATCAGATTCCATCGTGATATGCTCAAAATCTCTCGTCGTCCACTCAACAAACCTGGCCCCGCTGCTGCTGCTGGTAATGAGGATGTCAACTCGGCATTTTCTTATGAAGAACTCAAGAAAGACTGGGAACAATTCCCCTCAGTCGAAAAAGTCTGAATCATGAGTTCTGGTTCATTATGAATTGTTGATGACTCTGGAATTCTCACTTTACTTTAGCCTGCTACTTCTTGGCTCGACAAAAAATATGCTGTTGTGCGTATTTCATCATTTAGTTTATTTACTACCATGTCATTACAGTTTACCATTTACCTTTACCTCTCTTTTGCCCTACTTATTTGGACAACCTAGTTTTAATTTATCAACCGGAAAGCAATATCTTGTGCTGTCTAATGATTTGATTCAAAATTATTGAAAATAAACCTGTTTCTTTAGTCTTTGCATGCACGAATATAGTACAAGCCCGATTTTATTAATTAATTAATATTAATTAGCAAGACAAGATTTTCGGATACATACAGCGATTACTATAAGTTTCGTATTACTCCAAGGCAAGGATCGCAAAGGTCAAATATGCCCTCATTACATATTACTTTAGTCGAGTTCCTTGTCGTAATACTCGAAGAGTTAAATAATGAGGGAGGAAATTGTTTGAGAATGAGAGCATCCGAGATTTCCAATCTCAGCTAGCAATAACCTAAGTTCAAAATTAAATTCCACGGAACCCAAAGAATTTTATTTTTCACATAATACTAGAAATCATATCCCAGGTGCATGGGGTGTTATCCTGTAAGTCAAAGTTCACGAAGGTTACGAAGATCATTAAAGATGTAGAGAACTCTATAGGCCATACGACACTGGAAAATCACTTTTAGCTTTCATTCGTCCCAAAGTTGCTTGTAAACCTTGAGGGAATCCGAATCGGACAATCCGCTTAATTGGGGAAGCATAGCACCAAAGCACAGGCACAACTGACCCTGCCGTTCAATTTCGTTCGTACAAGTTGTGGTTTTGAGTAATTAAAAGTAATTTGTGCCCATCAGTCCAATCTAAACAATGATCATTTTTCTAAACTTAAGCCTTTAGGTTAAACAAATATTTGGCCAGCATTTTGGAAGCGTACATATTAAAATTATACAAAATTAGGGCTCAAAATAAATTATAACAGAAAAATGAAGTTACAGTACGCTGAAAATAGTATCATTCGGGCTATTGCAGAATATAACGAAGTTTATTGGTTCTACATGTATTTTTATAATGGGATTTGTTTTCTCGGTGTAATTGGAATCGTGTTTAGTGCAATTGTGCTCCTTCGTCCAGCCATGAAATCATCGCCAAGTTATTTACTCTTTGGGCTAACTTTTTTTGACGGCTCACTCTTACTCACTAATTTTGTATCCTTCGGGCTGGGCTCAATTCTCTTTTATAAAGTTGATCATTCAAATCCATGGATTGAATTTCATCTTACTCTATTCTTCAGAGTTTTGTATCCACTGAACAAAACTGGTACGTCATTGACGCTTTAGTTAATTACTGATTTTTATTAATTTATTATTGCTGATTTTAATGTAGCATACACTGGGTCAGTGTATACAACCATCGTAATAACCCTGGAGCGATATTTTGCAGTCTGTCATCCATTCCGGGCTCGGCGAAATTTAACCCCAAGAAGAGCAATTTATTCGATTACCTTTGTTTTCCTATTTTCTATCCTTTTCAATTTCACCCGATGGTTTGAATTTGTAGCAATTGGAACTGAGGAAATTGACTTGGGAGTTGGAAAGGACAAAATTTTTACTCAAGAAATTTATCTTTCACAGTACATTTTATACAGGAAATATTACTTGGTTTGGATTTGGACTGCTGTGATGTACATTGTCCCACTCACGATTGTCGCAGTATTAAATTTTAGGATTTATCTTGAGGTGAGGTTACATAAACGCAACGTTTTTCCAAAATCAGCAAATTAATCACTATTTTTAATTTCCCCAGTTGAAATGGACAACATCTATTCGTGAAAATCTCAACAGTAGTCACATCGAGGAAACCTCCGTTACAAAATTACTTCTCATCGTTGTTGCAGTTTTTACTAAGTCACATCGAGGAAACCTCCGTTACAAAATTACTTCTCATCGTTGTTGGAATTTTTACCCTTTGTAATTTGACAAATTGTTTTCTCTTCTTTCTCCAGGAGCTCATTGGATTCAAGAACAATTTGCCTGCGGAGATGGAGCTCATCACGAGTATTCCAATCATACTCAATTCCTCATTCAATTTTATAATTTACTGTGTCGTTGGAAGAAAGTTTCGGCATGAGCTGATTCAAATAATTCCATCATGGTTGTTGACACACTGGAAATCAAATTCACATTCACACCGACGAAATCAAGAACAACCCTCAGAATTCACCGAATTGAAGGATATTTCTAAAAAATAATTAAAATAATGTTAGGAATTTGTTCATCTACAAGAAACTGATTGATAAATTTTAAAATCATAAAATCATATAAAAATAATTTATTAGATTGGTTTTCCAACTTCTTGTATTATTAATCAGGGGTTTCGTTCTAATTAATTTCATCTAATTTGGATTAATCTATATTAAATATTCACGCTTTTACCTCTTCTAAATTGCGCATAAAAATTAAAATAATTAATGATGGAAACTTTACCTGATGTGACAAAAACATCGCAAAGATAACGACTGCCCTAAAATTTAGCGAGAGTGACACTGACACTGACAAATGTTGACTTTCATTGAGCACCCTTTGCACCTTTTTATCAGTTGTCATCATCATCTCATCACCCAAGAGATGTGCTTGTGCTAACTGAACTGCTGCTGTCCACTTTCTTTCTCGCTTCAATTCTGTACTAATCTCAAAATAGAGTGAGTAGCATGCATCACTCCGGCGGGCTGACGGCTGACAGCTGAACCCTTTTTGCTTGTTGCTAATAACTTCACACTCAATGCACAACTCAACGAGCAACGGGATTTGAGTAAAGATCTGCGTCTGAGTCTGAGGTCACTCAGCCGGCCAAATAATAATAATTTCATTGCTTTCCTCTTGATTTTAACAAATCTACTTCTGCTGGTCGGGAAGGTGTAGTAAGGTAAAATCACCCGTTCATCCTCAGTTGACCAGAACATTGCAACTGCCTTTGCCATTTCCTTCCGACAAAGTGCAACTTATAGGAAGAAGGATCGGTTGGGTCAAAAGCAGCATTTGCTTTGGACATGATGATGATGGAGTAATAAGGAATTGTTCCAATGAGTGAGTCTGAATCCATAAAGGCCAAGTTGAGTGCAAAGTATGTAATACTAAATGCTAGTAGCTAATGCAGGTTGTTTCTTCGGTTAATTTAAAATGAAATAGAATTTACTTGAATTTCAATAGAATTATTTTACTAAATTTTGCTAAGAAGCTAATTTTGAGTCCCTCTATTTCCTGTCATAAAAATTGCTTACCTTTTAACTATGAGAGAATTTCTTAAAAGATCCTTAAAATTTTTGGCGAGATAAAAATTCACAAAGAAGGAAGGAAGTTCAACCTGTAAACCTGTGCTAATTCGAGTCCACCACAGGGGTTCGACCTAAATCCCTAGGTTAGTTGGGTTTCCACGCTAATTGCCGACTGACTGACCATTGCGTTGCATTGTACTTAAGCCAGCTGTGCTATGCCGTTCCTTACGTTGCATTTGGTTTTGTATTGCAATTGCATTGACTGACTGCCTCAATCCTGCGAATAGCGAATTCATACCTCAGCTCTGCTCAATTTTACAGTAACTCCATTTCACGCACAAAAATTGTAGTTTAAAGAATGAGCAAGAGAGGAGGGTCATGGCCCGATGACTTGGGTCACACTTGGCCTGATTCTATAAGGTTAAATTATATTTTACTACTACTTTAACTTTATAATGCAGCATGCCAAATGATGGACTTTTGCTGGGGTTCAGATTCAGAGCTTTGACCAAAGTGAAAGCATGGACTCGTCTCAATCTCAATCCAATTTTGTGAAATCTTCTCATTCTTTTTTTAGCCTTAGCCTCAGCTTTAGTTCATCTCAATCTCAATCAGTCAGAGCACAGGTGAAGCAAAGCTAAGCAAAAGCAAAGCATTAAGCAGTGATTTCAATAATTATTATTTTATGCAAACTCATTGCGTGAGAAAGGGTGAAAATCAACAACAAAACAAAAACAAGGAGCTGACACACCCTTTGTTGTTTTTTCTTCATGTTCAACTTGATCAATTACTCAATTAACTGGCTTTTTTTGCCACACTGTGCTTTTGTCATTTGACACGTGCGTTGTGTTTTTTTTTTCCTGTTACATTACAATGGGTGCAAAAGATCTTTTTACAAACCCACAATTTCTCAATAATCCTACTTTGGACGGTGGTGGTAACGGCGGCGGGACAAATGGCGGATTGACCAAAACAATTCTGAAGGCAAATGCTGAAAATAACAAAGGACAGATCCAGCAGTGTGTTTTTTTTTGTTACATTACAATGGGTGCAAAAGATCTTTTTACAAATCCACAATTTCTCAATAATCCTACTTTGGACGGTGGTGGTAACGGCGGCGGGACAAATGGCGGATTGACCAAAACAATTCTGAAGGCAAATGCTGAAAATAACAAAGGACAGATCCAGCAGCAGCATAAGCACCAGTTTGGAAATTCTTTACTGGACGAAGAGTGGCATCAAAAATATGCGTTTATTATTGGCTTGCTCAAAAAACCACATGCACTTCTGGTCAAAGAATCTTTAGCCAGAGAACGGGACAAATTGTCAGAAAAACTTCGGGTTTATCAACTGGAGAGGAATTTGATTTGGGATCACAACAGTGGGAAAAACAAACAGCAAGTGATGGGGTAAGTTCACAGGGTCAAATCCTTCGTCTCATGCATAGCACAACGATTTATTTTATGAGAATCTTAACAAAGACTGCATTGAAAATATTCAGACCTGAACTTGCATGTGAATTTTTCACAAAGGACAAGGCTAACAAGATATTTTTGAATATCAATTCAATTGGTTACCTTGCCTTGGTTCTAATGAATATCGATAAGATTGTATTGAGGATGAAATCTTAAGAATTTCGTATTTTAAGTCATTCGTGTCTGCGTACAGAAGAAACGAAGAAAGATTATGCCCCGAGGGTTGGAGTGATTAAGTTGTCAAGTGTCAACGAAGCGCTAAGCTAACAAGGGAACATATGGAACCATGACTCACAGAATTGAACCATTCATATTTTATTTCAAAGTACCTGTGCCACAAACATTTTTGGCAAAAAATTGGCTGCCATTATCAATAAGAACAATGAAATCTTGAGAATTTCGTATTTTAAGTCATTCGTGTCTGCGTACAGAAGAAACGAAGAAAGATTATGCCCCCGAGGGTTGGAGTGATTAAGTTGTCAAGTGTCAACGAAGCGCTAAGCTAAGCTAAGGTGCGATGCGAAGTAAAAATTGCATTGTATTGTTTCATTGTCTTGAGCCACATAATAGTAAAGTTGTCACACAGAACAAACGACAACGACGGAAAACGGTTGACACTTTAGACGTAATACAATAACAATGAATGAGTCATTAAATCCATGTTAGGATTATTCGCACAGCAGGGCAATGCAATATTGAACGTGTGTCAAACAAGAGACGTTGTATTGTTAGAGCCAAATCTACAAAAATTGAAGATTTAAATCTGATTTTTATAAGAAATTGAACTTTTGCATTGTTTACACCTGAAAACGTTCTCTTGTGTAAGACAGGATATTATCACACATTACGAGTGAATTAAGATTTAAGAGATATTTTTGCACACATAACATCAACCACTATTGTAAAAAATGAAATCTGATGAATCTATTGAATTCAGCAGCAAGATGGATACAACAATGTAATGCATTGTTATACATCGCAGAGCCCAAAATGCAATGCAATGCAATACTCAAGACAAGAGTAAAATTTGATTTGGCTACAATCTTGAATCAAGACGTCAAAATGGGCGGAAATGAGAAAAAGGCGATGATCCTCGAAGGTCTTGTCTTAAAGTAAGAGATCATTGTGAGGACGGCAGCGACGTCTTTTTTCCCTTTCCATGCTAAAATTGAAAAAGAAAAAAATCCCCAAGTTACACACAGTCACAATCATAGCATTGTTCTTCCTTCCAATTGAATTACATTTAACAATTTTACATTACTTCTTTTTGTAGTTCCTCCCATTGCATGAGCATGGGACGACAGTCGTCGTCTTGTCTTGTCTTTAAGATTCTCATGATCATGAGGACACCGAGTCAGTCAGTTTGTCGCATCCTGGCTTCCTTGTCACACCTTAGTTAGTTCCTCAAAATCATTCATATCATATCATCATCCAAAGGTCTAATCTTACAAAATTACAATTGTGTCAGTTACGGTAACCACAGGGAGGGAAGGCAGGCAAGGCAAGAACAGTAGTGTAATGTTCCGCTCTTTTACTCTTGTGTCTCATCCACTTGAATCATCCAGTCCTAGTGTGTGTTGTGAATTCCCACATACTTCTTAAAATAATGAGATAGGACATTCTCCCATTTGCCATTTGTCTCTCCACTCATTTCGTTTGGCCACTGAAAATCAATCAGGCTGATCAGACCGGAAAATTAACCCGGATTTTGGTTCACAGCAGTTTGGGTCTAAAAATTTTAGTTCAGACCATCAGATTGAAGAAATTTCTCATAAATTCATTAAGATTCTCGGCAATTTAGTATCATCTTAACTTTAAAGCTGTGTTTACGTTTTGAGTGTTTTATTCCTTATCTTTATTGTCGTTTTCTTTTACCTACACACGTAATTGAATTTGTGGTCCACCGTATCTGTGTCGAATCAGTTCAAATTCGAAATTCTTCTTTGGCGACGACGAAAGGGCATCATGAAGACTCTCGACTTTCGGGACCGCATGGCCACACTTGCCGTCCTTAATAGGTTTGCCTTCTACTTCTCATTCTCGGCTCAAATCTTTTAAGGCGTTAAAATCAAATTGACACAATTATCCAAATCTTGATAGTCACCCAGTCTTATTTTGGCACTGGACTATGTCAATTTATGACTTCTTTCGCATTCGCATTCGAAATTGCGCTAGGTTAATTTCATTATTTTGCTAAATTGGGACACTCGGGTACTAAAATTTCTGCACCTCATGAAATTTACATATTCGCAATGTCGATGTCTAGCCATAATGTGCGTTCAATGCTAAATGTGTCTCATGCTTATCATTTCTCTCGAGGTTTGTATGTAATTTACTTATGTGGTTTTTCGTATTGTTGTTTCTTTTTTAGGATTGAAAACAACAATGTTCACCCATCCCTATCTGCTCAAATCAAGCATTTGGATTTGATGTGCGTGACTCTAGAGAGACAAATTGATGTTTTGGGCAACATTGATCAAGCATTACCCAGCACTTGTAAGTTGGAACTAANAACAATGTTCACCCATCCCTATCTGCTCAAATCAAGCATTTGGATTTGATGTGCGTGACTCTAGAGAGACAAATTGATGTTTTGGGCAACATTGATCAAGCATTACCCAGCACTTGTAAGTTGGAACTAAATTTTTTAATACACCAAATTTTTGTCAAAATATTTAATAGTCCACCGATTCGAATTAAAAAAGAATTAGATGTTCCGGAAAAGTAAAGCTAATAGGTCAAGTCAAGCCACACTAGTTAAGCGGTCATAAAAGAAAAGACAGATCTTAAAAGTTGCATTATTTGACATGCTTATCTCATAATTTTCAATTGAAAAGTTTTTAATATGTTAAGTCTATCCAATACATTGGATACGCTTAAGATGGGCGTGGGTATAATTTTGGAGGAAGCAGGAAGTAATTCATGCATTACAAGATTTCCCAAAAAATACCCACAGGAAAGGCTACTGCACTGCACACTTCCATTCATTTAACATTACGTCTCATTTTCATTAATACATTTGCTAAGACACTGTAAGAAAGAAATAGAATTAACAGAGTAGCAAATAGGATTCCTGGGAAAGATGAGAATTTGTGACTGGGACCTGCACCTGCATAAGCTCACCAGTCAAGCCTTTGCCTTAAACTTTGCACTTTTGTTTGCATACAATGCTAGAATTCCTGATCCAAGCAAAAAGTTACATGTGCAAGGAACCATGTCAAAAACTTTATTCTTCCTCAGAGTCACATCGTACTGCTACTGCCACTGCCACAGGATAACAACAATGATACACTTTTTATTCCCTTATTCCGTAACTATTTGACAGGATTTGGTTTGCTAAAAACCTTGAGCAAACTGCCAAAAACAAAATTCACCCTTACGCGTACGCCCTTGGTGTAACAAATAGAATTTCAATTCATCCTTATAACTCCTTAATCCTAGGTTTACTTACGCAATATGTAAATTTAATTTAATCATGAGCGATTAATCTCAACGTATGAGAATTTGGGCATTTCGTGTGAAAATTGTGGTTGTGGTCAAAATTCAAACAAAACATGAAAAATGACAATTTTTGCATAATACATGGTTGCTGTAGATAACATTTATTCCGGAGATCCTGACTCCTTGGATGGGACAAGCAGTGAAATAATTTTAAAAGAAGACGAGGATGAGGAGGACGAGTTGGATTCTTTACCTCAGAAAGTGAACATGGCCACGACGACCACTACGACGACAACGACAGCTTCAACCCAAAGTGCAGCAGCCGCAGCCCCTGGTGTAGGTGAAATGAGGCGGTCTGATCGTCCAGGCTCTAATTTCCAATTAACAATCAATGGACGAAGCCCATTGGATGCATTGGCCATGTTACATTTAGAACGTTGTGCTCATCGTGAAACTCGTAAGGAATTGAATCAACTGAAGGAAAAGTATGAAGTTTTGAGGGATGAATTTGATTCTGGGGAAGGATTGAGTCAAACCACGAGTCTTCTCTTTTCATGCATCAATGGAGAAGTAAGGCGAAAGGAAAAATTATTTTTACGCATAAATTTCCAACAATAACGTTACAATGCATGAAATATCGAATGCATTTCCCCTAAGAGTTGAATTTATTTTTGAATAAAAGAAACTCATGCTTATTTTAAAAAACTATGATTGATTATGCTTACGAGCTTACGTAAAAAATTTCTAAGGAGAAATTGCGTAAAGAAAAATATCAGCAGAACGTATTTTTACACCATTGAGAATAATACAAATAACTTCAATACTATAAACGGAGATTAAAAGTTCGGATTTAACGGAGTTCCCAATATTTTATGTCCTTCCATAGATTGACCATGAGAATTTATTCAGCAATCATTTGGTCAGAATTGATCATGGAGAAGAAGACGACGAGTTGTCAATGGGAAGTGATGGAAGTCAATGCAATCGATTGTCTGAGGAAGTGAGGTTAAAAGATTTGACGATAAATCAACTTCGTTCCAAAGTGTTGCATTTAGAAAAGGCTCGGATGGACAAAGTCCCGTACGATGCAGCCAGGGAAATTGCTCGACTTCATACAACACTTGTAAGAACTTTGTTAATTAATTGCCTCAAAGTTACTGCTAATTGCTTTACTGCTCGAGATTTAATCCGAAGTACAGTGTGTGGTGTGTAACGGAATTGGTTAACCTTGACTGGCATCCCGTCGTCGTGTGCGGGTGGATGGATAATGTGTTTAACCTTTTCTTTATTTCTCTGTAACCCGTAATTGTTGCGCAATGAAAAGCAAAGCCAATTCAGCTAGAATTAGAGATTCACTCACTCAAGTTTTACAAAAGCCATTCGTCCATTAGCCCATCAATGGGTCTTGCAACGTAACGTCTTCGGACAACAGAGGCTTGCCATGGCACGGCAGGCACACTTCTTGGCAAGTTCAGCTGAGCGAGTCGCGCATCGTGTTTGCGAACAATAATGATTAAAAAAACGGGACTGCGACTGGCTGACATTGACTTTGGCTTTGGCCATATTCTTGTAATCCATTTATCTTAGAGATCTAAAGGGTTAAGTTGAGTTGATCGAGTTCATCACGATTTAATCACTTGAATGATTTTCGGGTCATTGTTGCAAATGGACACCAATTAAATTTGTGTATCCAATTATTTTCTGTCCAGGTACAACTTGAACGCGTGAGAGATGAACTCACATTGCAAAACTTTACTCTCAAATCCAAACTGGCTGAATTATCCGTCCGAATATCAGACAGCACAACTTATCGGTTGGAAAATAAATCATCCAGAAAGGAAAATCGTTCTTCTTCGGATGAAGGTCAAGACGATGGAGGAGTTGGGCGTAGTTTAAGTGCAACATCGGATGATCTTCGTCTCCGAAGAAAATCTACTTACAAAATAGCTCACAAAGTGGAAACAAATGTTGAGCTAAAACAATTGCGAGCTCTGATCCATGATTTACACACAAAGGAATTAGAGGCACACAAAAAATCTTCAAATGCTGAGGTAGAATTGGTTAATCTCAAAGATCAATTGGCAGAGGAAAGTGCAAATCGGAAGGAAGCTGAACGAAGTCTGAGATCTTTGGAAAAACACATGGAAGAATGTCAAAAACATCTCGAGGTCACGGAAAAATGTTATTTGACAAGGGAAGATGAATGTACAGCTCTAAAATTGGATTTGGAAACTCTGAATGAGGAAAATTCACGACTCAAGGATAATTTGAATATTTTGCATAGCAAAGTTAGTCCAAGTTATAATGTGATGCTCAGTGCTCCGATAAGAGGAAAGTGCAAATCGGAAGGAAGCTGAACGAAGTCTGAGATCTTTGGAAAAACACATGGAAGAATGTCAAAAACATCTTGAGGTCACAGAAAAATGTTATTTGACAAGGGAAGATGAATGCACAGCTCTAAAATTGGATCTGGAAACTCTGAATGAGGAAAATTCACGACTCAAGGATAATTTGAATATTTTGCATAGCAAAGTTAGTCCGCCATCAGAACACTAAAACTAACGTTAAAATTAACTATTCGTATTGTAATCATTTTTTTATCAGGTGGAAAAAGAGCAATCTAAATCCTACGAGAAGCTTTCAAAATTTGAAAAGGAAATTGGCTCAATTCTGGAACAAAATCGTGTGCTCATGGAAGATTTTAACAGAGAAAGAGTTTTGAGGAAAAGGTACTACAACATTGTAGAAGAGCTCAAAGGCAAGATCCGAGTTTTCTGTAGAATTCGCCCATTGTCCAAAAATGAAAAACCACATGATGTCGTCGTCAAATCCTCAGACCCATATACAGTTGTAATGGAAACTTGTAAAGGGCTCAAGGAATTTCAATTTGATCGTGTTTTTCTTCCAGAAGAAAGTCAAGAAGAAGTATTTTCAGATACACGGGTGAGTTGAATACATTTTTATCATTTCATTTTGGCCAATCAATCTGATTTTTACCTTACCCTTTGCAGAATTTGATTCAATCCGCATTTGATGGTTACAATGTACTGATCTGTGCTTACGGTCAAACCGGTTAGTTTTAATTTTATTTTCTCTGGTTACAGGGCTAAAATTAATTTATTTGCATTGAACAGGAAGTGGAAAAACATACACAATCCTTGGGGACGACTTGCACCCAGGCATTGCTCCAAGGACTTTCACCGAAATTTTCACCGTTGCAAAGGAAATGTCACAAAGTTTTGAAACTCTTGTTTCATTTTACGTTCTGGAATTGTACAATGATAAATTGATTGATTTGCTCAACCCTGTCTCTAATTGCTCTACTGATTCACCTGATGTGAACAAATTAGAAATTCGAAGAGATCGACGAGGAATTGTTTGGGTCTCAGGTGAGAATTAAAAATTAATTCTCAATATCCATTGTGTAATTTAATTTTGGATATAATTTTGTGAATACAGGTGCCCGTGTACTTCCAGCTGAAGATAGTGCAAGTCTGGAAAAAAGTTTTCGTCAGGCCCTTGGAGCTCGACATACGGCAGCCACTCGGATGAATGACCGAAGTTCTCGTTCTCATCTCATTGTTGGGCTTCTCATTGAAACCACTTCAAAAGTCAATGGAACTGTGCTAAGGGGAAAAGTAACTTTCACGAATCAATGGTAAATATTTTCTTATATTTAGTTTTGTTCTGCTTTCCAGATTAGTCTATTGGATTTAGCTGGGAGCGAAAGAACAGGGAAATCTGGAGTTTCAGCAGACCGACTCAAAGAAACTAATGCAATTAACAAGTCATTGTCTGCATTTGGTGATGTGATCAATGCACTCACAACGGATCAGACATTTGTGCCATACAGGTGAGTATAGATTTTGAATCTAGGTTAAGTCCAGTATTAAAGCTCCGTTAAATTTTTCAGAAACAACAAACTGACCTTACTCATGCAAGACAGCCTTGGGGGAAATGCAAAAACCTTAATGTTTGTTAACATTGCACCTTCGAATTTTAATTTGGAAGAAACGATTGTCTCACTCACATTTGCCACGAGAGTTAAACAAGTCACTAATGTCGCGACTAGAAATACCGAGTCCAAGGAAGTTGCTCGTCTTCGACAAGTGAGATAAAAAGTTTATATTTCTGTACCAGCCCCAATTTAAAATTCTTAATTGTTTTAGATTATTCATCGCCTAAAACGAGGAGAAACCTGTTCTGTGGATGAAGATTTACTGTGACGGGATCTTCGAATCTGAAGCTTAATTCCAAAATAATAAACTTAATACTGAAACTTGAATTTTTGTTTTGCGAGTTTGGTTATATAAAAGAAATCTGCAAAAGCCCGAATCTTGAACCGAAAGTTTAGAGTTAGAAGATAATTTATTCAGGGATTGATTCTTTAAGATTTAGATTGACACCATAGAAAAATTTGCTTACTTAAACTCGGCTTACTTATAATTAAGTGTAATGTTGGTGCTTGCTAGTGAAAATTAATTAATTACCCTCCACCTCCATTGGAACAGCTACGTTTTGATCAGACGGTGGTTGACTTGCTCCGATTTCCCCACTCTGAATAAACAAATGTTTATGGACCATTTCTTCCTTGTTGATGAGATGAGTCGTACGGGCAATTAGGCTCATGAGGGAATTCAAATTGTGGGACCAATCATTCAGTAATTCACTCGGGTCTTTAGATTCCTGGAAGGAAACGATTCCAGCTGGACGATCAGTTTTCCCACGAACTGTCCCGGCTACAACCATGTTGCACAAAACTTCTTCAACTTCCTGTTGCAAATTAGGGCAAATAAAATATTTTAAATTAAGTATGAATGTATATTTTGACAAAACAAGTATTGGATGTAAAATTACATCTGTCTTAAGGTCCAATAGCTGTGCCATTCTCGTGAGAGTCACTTTTGTATAGTATTTGGCCATAATTCGGATATTCTGAAATTTTATGCAAAACACATAGTTGATTTGCTGCAACTTTAATGTTAAGTATTTTCTTACATGTTCCACAACTCGATCCTTCAAATGTTGCCAGCGTTTCACACCCAAAGCTGACTCATCAAATACTCCCGTTGGGGGAGACTCAGGCCCAGAGCCAGCCTTCAGTTCCTTCTCATAACGTGCAACCAATTCCCTCCAATTTATCAACTCCTGATTCTTGAAAAGTTCCAGTAGAGCTCTACCGAAAGAATAGTCGTTAGAAATTACATCAACTCCTATATGTCGTCTTCCTAGCCTTACCTGTAGGTCGGAATATCTTCCAGTGCTTTGTCTGCCAGCATTCTGTGAAGCAAGTCTGACTGTTCGTTATCAAACGGACTCAGGATGAGGTAAAGGACTGCTTCACGGTGCAATTTCTTCTTAGTCGCTGCATCAACACTTGGAGTATCCAATTTTGCTCTCAGGTGACGACAGATTGACAAATAAGATCCTTCATGCTGATCCATCTCAATCATTCGGCTGGGCGTAATAAAAATACCAAGTTAAAAAATATTCAAACAAACCAATTAAAAGAAAACTTACTCATAAAAAATAATTTTAAGGTCTTGGGTTGATTCTTCCTCGAAAAATTTTGTATTAATTTTCTTCGAGATGATCTGGGTGCGAATATAGTCATTCTTAGCCAAACAGTAGCGCATTTGCTCCAGAATTAGTTCAACCTGAAGAAAAATATTAGATGCAGATTTTCAAATCCAATTTCAGGTAAATCCTTAGTATTTTACCTTTTCTCTTTTTTCCATTGAACCATAAGTCTCAACTTGGAGATCTTGTAAGATATTAGCCGCATCGGTAATTTTTCCTTCAGCTTCCTTCATTTTAGCCAATCTGAGGGTCAATCGGGCTCGTTCTACCTCGACATAAATCTGGAAAGATATAAAATTGCCAATAAAATTCAAAGTGATTGTTCCTATATTTCCATTGAAAAAAATTATTGCGACTTACCTTCCCTTCAGTGACATTTCGAAGAGTATCAATTAGTTCATATTTAAGTTCCTGGGTGGGAAGTTTGTCACCTTCCAAGTACGTCATAGCCTCCTGGACTAATTTAACAACTGCTTGTTTCAATTGACCTCGACGCTTGGAAAGAAGTGTAATATATTCATTCAAAACTGGCCAGTTTTTGGCTTTGAAACAGAGTTGAGCAACAGTCACCAAAACACGGCCAGTTGAAATCATGTCACCGCCCTAAAAAGTATTGAATTTCAAGTTTAGTGTCCAGTTCTTAAACTTCAAAATAATATTGCAGGAATTTGGAATTTCTTACAGTTCTTGTGCTCTTCTCCAGGGCAAGAAGCTGTTCAAGGGCTGCTTCTAACTTTCCTTCTTCAGCTAATTTCTCAGCGGCTGGAAGCTTCGCGTCACATTCAACGCTGTAATCAATCTCCATTTTGACCAACTCTCCACTTCCGGTTGAAACTGGCATGGGCTCATTACCCTTGTCTCCTTTTCCTTTTCCCTTGGCTTTAACAACGGGCTTCTAAAAGAAAATTACAAAAATTACATTATTACCTCAGACCCAATACTAGCATGTCGATTTTTATTATATGCTTAGCTTACCGTCTGCTCCATTATTCCTGAATTTATGGACTTATCGGATGATTCCAAAACAACAATGAATTAATCAGTGGTCAGGGTTGAGGATGAATATTGCGATCCTGATATGCCT
>WJEZ01001623.1:0-16648 GCA_009869925.1 Thalassaphorura encarpata
ATAGTAATATCACAGAATTTTAGTGCTCAAATTTGCACATGAATGCTTACGTTGGATTTGCAATGATTGGGTGGATTTAGGGAACGCCTAGTAATATTCTGCCCGAAATTAAAGTTAAATAAATTCTGTAGATAAAAATTTTATTCGCTATTGTCACAAGCAAAAAATCTCAAAATTAAAAAAATGTGATCTACCAGAGATCACACAAAAATAATACAATTTATAATGGCAGCCAATTGATTTGTCTTTAAAAATTGGGCAGTGATATGGAAGTACGGATGAAAAATTTAGTGAAAGACAAAATTATGATTGTGACTCACTACAGCAGGGACTTTTTCTGATCTTTTTGGACCCGAATCATTGGCATTTTCTCACAAAAATACTTTCGAACAAACCCTATCGGAAGCGTAAGCATACTTGTCATACGGAAAGTTTTATGTCCAAGTGCACGCACATCCATACGTTCAACATTTCGGGTGTGGCACTCGACTCAAATATTTTTCTCATTTGGAATGAATTCTTCTTAACCCTTTGGCACTCAATTATTGAACTTTCCAAACTGGACTCCCTTGCCACTAAGCTATTCAGCTATTAATTAATTAAGCCAGCCCTCATTTGTATCACAAATTGTACTCAAACCAAATTCCAATCATTCAAAAGTTGCTTGCAGCTCAATGCTTATTCATCATCCACTTGAATTTGTCTAAAAAATTCAGTAACATTTACTAATAATTCTTTCATTCCACACTCATCCGCTAATTAATTAATTAATTTAAATACTTATGTTTAATTTGCTTAATTTTTAGTAACTGATTCCATATAGGCCGACACGAACATTGAGGAGAGAACTTACAAAAAATCTCTCCTACTATACCTGCCACATTGATTAGATTAATTTAAAATAGCGATTCTCTTGTTAATTAATAACTAAATGTGTCACGCATGCGCTTAATGACAGGCAGTGCGGATCCTGGAACCTTTCATGCATCCAAAAGTGACGCAACGAGCTCATCGCACGCTAGACGCACGCGAGTGCCTGAGAAACGAGCGTCATCTTATGGAATTTCACAGTTTTGCTTGATGAGGAGCGAAACTACTATGCAACACTCTTTTAAGTTTTATCTCCTAATTAATCTGTTGAACACAAGTAAATATTGTTAATGCACAATTATTATGCATAATTTTTAAACTAATTAATTGTATTGTACGTACTTTCTGAAAGTGATTTGAATATCTGAGCACGTCCTTAGTTAGCCATACCATCTAATTTACTGAGATATTTCTAAGAAATAAAATTTTGGAGAAAATCTGATCTGAATTATGCTTAAGCTCATTAGTCACTATGAAATTTGGTGTGTTAACTTGACTTTTCACTTTCTAATACGTAATTGCAATCATTCTTCTAGCTGCGCTTCTGTGCTGTTGAATTATGTCAATATAAATCAGTCTAACGAAGAACCTGGATGATAGCGGCGATGAATCTTTGTGAACCGAATTATAGAGTTGGCCAAGCATGAAATTGAACTTGCTGACGTGAATGCGGATGTGGATTCCCGCTGCGCTCTGCCTTGCCTGATTAAATCGGTGAGTTGTGCCTGATTAAAGTTTCATGGAATAGTAGGGAAGATACGTGTCCATCACAGCTCGTATGCAACTGACGTAGAAAAAGAATCGAATGAGTTGAGCTGCTGTTCTTCGAGTCATGCGGTGAACTCGAGATCTTCTTGGTTGAGGAGAAGAAGTGGTAGACGTAGAATCTACGAAATGTAAGGATGAACTACTTTCTCCATCTGCACCAGGAGACTCGGACTTGGGTGAAAGGATTTCTTCAAGGAGCTCACCAAAGTCTAGTAGAAATTGGGGTCAAGAGAAATCCGTAGAGGAAACGTGACATTTAAGTGGAATGGAGAGAGTGGCCACTGCAAGGCCGTAGCGTTCTATTTGCATCGCATGGACGCAATGCCATCTGTAAAAATACAACGATACAATTCCAGGATTGAAAAAATTTAGCAATTTCAAGTGAAAAGGAACAAGGTAAGTCTAATTTCCAGATAAAAAGAACAAATTGCTATTATCAAAAGGAAGATAAGGCTATAGGTCATGCCAAGAGCAAAAAGTCGGACATGACCCATTTTAACTACTTTGGAAAGTAGCTGTGCTTTGGAGAGGACACTAGTGCAGTGCACCAGTCGAAATGGGATTGCATTGACGTCAGAATGGAATAACGACCAAATGAATAAGACCGACGTCTACTCTGTGTTTACAATTACTAAACAGAGTCTAAGACAAATACTGGCGTAATAATACAGTAAAAACGCCTAGTATATTAGGCTATTAGACTTACCGATCAGTCCTAGGATTATATTTCTCCACTGTATTTAGGAAATGTGAACCATCATATCCACCGACGCAATAAATCCGCCCAGCCGTTACAGTCGTTCCAAAACTACTATCTAGGAATACTCATGTTGCTTACTTTAGACCATTGTCCACACATGGGATCAAACCTAGAACGGGTAAAAATATATTATTTATTAATGTCTATGCCCTGATGTTGTGGTAAGAATGAAAAAACAGAAATTATGATAATTTTTAAAATTACGTACCTCTCAACTGTACGAAGCCACATTTTGCCGTTACAACCTCCCAAAGCGAATATGTGGCAATCTACGACTGCTACACTATGAAACGCTCGTTCTTCATGCATGGGTGCTAAGGTTGTCCAGCACTGGGTCAATGGGTCAAACTTTTCCACAGAAGATAAAAACCCATCGTCTGAATCTTTAACTCCTCCTGGATGAATAATTCAAAAAGTGAAATTTATTGACCAGAGCGAGAATGAAATAAATTTTAAATTCAGTTATGAGCTGAACTTACCAATCCCACCAATGGCATAAAGTTCACCGATCGTTGAACAAACTGCTAGATGAGCTCTGTGATGTCGCATTGGCGTTGTTTCAACCCAATAATCAGCTTTGTCGTCATAAAGCTAAGAAAATAATTTTTTTAATGTAGAAGTTGAATTTGAATATTGTGGCGTATTTCATACCCAAGCTCGTCTTTCTTGTTTCTGAGAGCTCCGCCCACCAACAAGATAAAGTCTCGAGTTAACAATGGCGGCTCCACATCCATGCACTGAAATCGGAAGCTCACTCAACGTCGTCCATTGGTTTTCTAATATGTCATATTTCTCAACTATACTTAAAGGAAATCCACAGTCTTGTCCACCTGACAGAAAAAAATAAATTGAGTTTAGACAAGCTGCTTCTTTTTCTCTTTTATAGATTTCCAATATACCGATAACGTAGAGTGAATATTTGTCATTTGCGCTGGCGGAGTAATAGCGTCCTTGCTTCATGGTTGGAATGACTTCCATTTCAGCAAATTCCTTGGAAGAAGGAGATGGTCTTGGAATCCGAGACTTCCATCCGTCATAGCCCATCATGAAACATTCTACGTTGCTCAGACTTTGTCCTTGAGATTCTCCTCCGATTGCAAATATCACCTAACGATAACAATTCAAGGAAAATTTAATTTATGTTGTTTTTCAGTAACCGGATACGGACGAAATGCTCATTATTTTTGGAAGGGAAGGTAAATAATGCTAATTTAACATGACGGTTGACAAATGAAGTCACTTTATATTATAGCATCTAGGATTCATGGCCGTGTCTTAGCGTGATCACCCGAAAGAATCTTAAACTTCTTCGTTAGTCAAGTAAACTAAACCAAGGAGAGAGATAAGAGATAGCGATTTTGCGCGAAACCCGTTTTATGTATTCTAGAGTTCAGCTTAAACTCTGCGGTCTAATCGTTAGAGAAAGAAATATTGACCTATGGAAAATTACCCACTGCTTTCTCCGACTGAAAGTAAAGGAACAAACTGGTTGGATTTCTCTTTCTTTGCACGCTGAATGAATGGTAATTGCCAAATGGGGAAATGAGATTCACAAGGCTTGAGCTAAATGTGCAATGCTTTCTCCGACTGAAAGTAAAGGAACAAACTGGTTGGCTTTCTCTTTCTTTGCACGTTGAATGAATGGTAATTGCCAAATGGGGAAATGAGATTCACAAGGCTTGAGCTAAATGTGCATGAACTGACAAGGGAAGCCAGTCTAAAGAATAATTTTTATTTTTATAAGCCATTTCACGCTAATTTAGAATCACCACTGGAAATTTTCCCTTGTGAAGTCGAAATTAAAGTGCCTTCTAAAGCCAACCCAGATCCTAACGAAATTGTACTCTTAAAATGCCGAATGGCAAGATTTATGTGAATGTGCAGAATTTTTCTCTCTTATCAGTGAGAAAATCATGTTGAGCTAAGCTCAAACTTACATCTTGTTGATAGAAGCAACGTTGTTGATGAAAATGAGGGCTCAGGAAGACTGAGCTGTTCTGGGGAATCGACTGAATCGAATTTCCGTGAGAGGACACTAGTGAGAGAATTTCTAATGAGTTTTTCGACAGCTGGGTCTCCATGAATGATAGGATGTTGAATGACCTCAATGAGAACTTGGGGAACAACTTCTTCCAAATTAATTCGTTCTAGGAATGTCATCAGATAAGGTTTTCTTTTGTCCATGTCGAAATTTGTCCATTCTATAAGTGCCTGGAGACGAAAATTAAAATGAAATTAATTATCAAAATTGAATATATTTAGTTCAACTCACTTTGAGAAGGTGTCCATCATTGTCACAGCCCAAGTAAGGTGATTCTAGAAAAATTGCAAGGTATTCTGGGGAAATGTGAAGGAATTCTTCTCCCTCGATTACTTCTCGAAAAATGGTCGATGGCATAAGCCTTGGCCGTTTCAGCCAAATCCAAATGTAATCTTAGAAGAGCCAGAATGTAAATCCCAAGGCAAGATACAGGATTCAAATTTGTTGTTAGCCACCATAAACAAAGATTTCGGAGGGATGGGAGTTGGAGCAAATCAGCTGCGTCTAGAAGGCCATCCACGATTGCTTCGTGAATCTGTGCAAAAAAATATAGAAAAAATTAGACTTGCCATGCCATTACCGTCTAATTACATAAATTCAGGTTGCAAATTGAACTGCCTCAGCTGTGAACCATCTGTACGGTACACGGGAAAATTCTCCGTGGTCTATTATTACAAATAACTTTACTTCCCATATGACTAAATAAATCCCCTTGGATTTATTTTTAGAGTTAAAATAAAACTTCTTCTCATCTCCCTTTCCTTTGGCAAGGTTTACAATTATAAGGTCGGGGCTATCGGCTATCTTTAGAATTTCTTGACTTCCTATTATTGCCGACAGAACAGACAGCCAGGCCAGGAGGTCATTTGTCAAGTTAACTCATTCAGTTGGCTGGCATTTTAGCACTTTAGCCACAGATCTCATCTTTTCCTTGAACGAACGCTTATTGCCTAAGCCGAATATTTATGTTTACATACTTCCTTGTCTCTCTTCCAAAAATATTGCGAATTTACACTTGTACTTGAATTGAAACTTGGAAGAAAAATGTTCGTGTTTTTTGTATACTTAATGATGGGATTTAAAAAAGAAGAAACAAGACTGACCGTCGTCCGGTCCGATGAGTCTTACTTGAATTTTTCCGGTGTAGATAAAATTGATAACTGCGAGGAGTACGTCCGGTTGCATGTCATGAAAGTTGACTTCCCCAATCAAGTGATTCCTTCAACCCACAGCTGAACATTTTCCTGTATTTAAAAAGACATTAGATCAAAGTTTTTACGGCTAAGGTCAACGGTACTGAAAAACTTGATTTATATTTCATACTAGCAGTTTAAAATATTTATTAGCAAGATTTAATTTTGAATTTACCGAAAATAAGGCGAAGCGGCCGCAAGGACGACTTTATGAGCAGACAGCACTGTGGGTGGGTTTCCAACAATTACCCTTACGTCACATAGGGAATCTTCATCTTTCATTGATTTTAGAGTGGCTAGTAGCTGGGAAGACATTTGGGAATCACAGAGATCTAAAGAAAAGTAGAAAAAAGTGTAATATCAAATATGTCAAGTCATACCTTCATAAAATTTTTAATTTCTTACCCCCTCCAACATACGTCGTCTCATCTTCGGACTGTGGCTCCGGGTTAGTTTTTTGCGGAGAAATCCTACACAGACAGGTTTTGCAATCCCCAACATTCTGATTCTTGGACCAACGGCTGCTCATTCTCTCAATGACAACAACCGCTGCAGCTACAGTCTGATTGCTTGTTCAATTTTGTTTTTCTACAGGTTTTACTTCATTTTATCGTCTAATGTAGTTTTGCTAATCTCAAATTCGTCAATTTTGTGGTGGTGGGAGTTAATGTGAATGCGGGGGCGTCAAGTCATTTCTGAAAAATGAATACAAAAGAAAATTGTTACTAATTTTAGGGCAGTACTAGATCAAAGAAAAAATGAAAGTGGGTTTTGATTGAATGAATCTAGAATTATATACAAAAATAACCTCAAACTCATACATAGCCAAGCTTCAATTATTAATTAATTTTCCAATTTCTGCACATTTTCAGGATACGTAGTTGAGGCTACATGTCTATTTCTAGCCTGTCTGAGTCTGGGATTTAATCAAAAAGAGCAATTTCAAGTATTTTAATCAAATTCTCTTCAGAATTCCACCTACACAAATATACGGTACAGTGCAACAGAGCAATTTTGCAATTTGTGCCTCCGTGTCCGTGTTCAAGCGAAGAATTGGAATCCCTTGAATCCTTTCGGATCCAGAATCGGAAAACACTTTGCACTTTGCAGACTTTGTACGAATAAACGACCTAAACAGAGTATGAGACGACGACTAGACTGGTCTGGTCTGTTTGGCTTTTCACACAATTGTACAGCACAATAAAAGAAGAAAGAAATTATCCGTCGGCACGGACACGCGTTTCGCTCTCCTAAAGTACAAATCTCGTCAAAAACGAATCCATATGCTCTTATCGATTTTTCTTCTGACGACGTGTTCTTGCCATCGCATCGTGCTCGTGCTCGTACTTCTTCCAGGAGCTGCTCGGCTTCTATTTTATTCTACATGTGTGGTCCCGATCTCGATCCTGCCTTTGTTTCTTGGCTAAACTCGACTCGCAATCTCCTAAAGCCGACAAAGTGTCGTAATCTAAATTGCAGAAACATCGTTTCGCTCTCCTAAAGTACAAATCTCGTCAAAAACGAATCCATATGTTCTTATCGATTTTTCTTCTGACGACGTGTTCTTGCCATCGCCTCGTGCTCGTGCTCGTAGTTTAAGGAGCTCGGCTCGGCTTCTATTTTATTTTACTTGTGTGATCCCGATCTCGATCCTGCCTTTGTTTCTTGGCTAAACTCGACTCGGAATCTCCTAAAGCCGACAAAGTATCGTAATCTAAATTGCAGAAACTATAGAAATTCGATTGTACGATTGTACGACGTAGACGTAATGCAATATGATTGAGTGATTGGTCGAAACGGATACGAAGCACTTTTGAATGATTTTATATATTTTATTTTACATGTGTGGTCCCGAGCTCGATCCTGCCTTTGTTTCTTGGCTAAACTCGACTCGCAATCTCCTAAAGCCGACAAAGTGTCGTAATCTAAATTGCAGAAACTATAGAAATTCGATTGTACAAAGTAGACGTAACGCAATATGATTGAGTGATTGGTCGAAACGGATACGAAGCACTTCTGAATGATTTTATGGATTTCATATACTACCTTCGTTTATTTTTGTGACACCCTGTATATTCAAGACCATAGCTCTGCAGTGTACATTGAACCCTGATAAGTACAATACACACACTCAGATAAATTTGCAAGATAGGGAAATAGGTGGTTTGGCTTGGTTTTTGCAAAAAAGAATTTCATACCTGATGCATTAGATGCATGCATTCACACGGAACGGAACTAGAACCAAGAACTAGAGATTTGAATCTCCAATCTCATCCTTCCATTCATCCGACCAGGACCAAGTCATAAAAATTTAAATAGAGTAGAAAATTTTTTGACGCAATGCAATGGCATGGAATACAATCTCTTGCAATCTTCACTCTGACTCTGGTAAAAAGCAGATGCGATGCGATGCGGTACGGATACGAACAGACGCAGATGGGCGGGTGTGAAAATAGGTTTACGTTTAAGTTTAGGAAGTGAGACCTGATTTCCGCTCCGCCAAAAATTTGGAATGAACTCAACTATAAAATGTTTATGGAGGATTTGCATAATGTATCTATAGAGGACTAGGAAACTAGGAGTCAAATATAGCTATGGTACATGCTACATTGCATTGGCGGCGGCTTGAAGAGTAGTTAAAACTTAATATTGCATTACATTGCCAAAAAAATTGCTAATGTTCGCGTGAAGTTTTAAGGAATGAGGAAAGGCAATGCAGGTGTGCTAAAATGTTTATTTGCGCTAAGACTATATTTTGGCAGTGGCAGTATATCGCAGGAATTTTCTATTTTCTGCATGTTCTATAGCAAATCTTACTTTTTGCATGGATCATTGAATTTAATGATTATATAATTGAGGTAATTTTGTCAAATCTGAATCTGTATCTTCATGAAGCCCTAGACTTGCATAATGAAATAAGAAAATTTTTCGTACCAATGCAACTAGTCCTAATTCAATCATTCCAATTCCAATTCCAATGGAATATCGAATCAAGGTCCTCCCACCCCTTCCTTGTCCATGGCTCTCATTCAAACACCCGAATTTTCCTTTTTAGACCAAATACTATGAGAAATAGGTTGGAACTGGGGTTTAAATTTAGATTAAGCTGCAGTGTAATCTGCAATTCCAGTTCCAGCTGATGCCTTGCCTTGCTTTTGCAACCACCAAGCCACCCAGCCAGGACCACACTCACGTCACGTCTATTTCATTCAAAGTTAGAACTAGGACTAAAACTTGAATTGCCATTGCCTGCTGCCTGCTGCTGCTGGAGAAAATGGGCCAAAGCCAAAGTGCTATGTTGGCGAATGTGAAATAGCGATGTGCCGTAGAGAAACTCTTTGGCTCGCGGTCGCGTCGCCCTTTGCCTTGCTTGCAGAAGGCAACGCAAACCCGAGTTGTCAGAATCTAGGTCAATCAATTCTATCCTCCTAGTGCTGGCTAAGGCTGTTACCATCCCAGCAAACTCATACTGCAAAGTTCCTATATATATATACTGTCTATAGTACAGCTCTAGAATAAGCTCGACATGCTGGCTAGATTACTTCAATAGCTACGGCGGCATCTGATGCCCGCGTCGTATCTCTGGAGTCAGGATAAATTAAATGCCAAAATTATTCGTAATTATATTCGTAAGAATATTAAAATTATTCCATTGCAACAGTGTCTTGTCTTAATGATTTTTTTAGAGGAATGAAAACGGGTTGAATTTCAAAATGCTGGTCAAGAGATAGTAAATATATCTAGAAGTATTTGATATAAAAATTTGAAAAATGCATTAAAATAAAAGAAAAACTATACTCTATTGATTTCCTCTCTGGATTCTGAGTCCGCCTTGCCGTCCGCCCACGCGGATTTTGCTCATCCAATTTCGACAAGTTGTCTCCCAAAAAATAAAATAAAACGTTACGTTGTAGTATGGTTCAAAAATAAAATATAATGAATGCAAGTTGACAGGGACAGGGACAGGAAGAGAAAACCTTGGATTAGTCTAGTCTAGTCGTTGAATTTCCATTGCTTTCACTTCTGCTCTACTTTCACCAAAGGAGAAAGCAACGACAAAATCAACCAGTCCCAGTCCTTTGCATTACATCTCTGTTTCTATTTTCTATATGTACTTCAACCTCATGTGATGTATGGGCTGTGCTTGCTTTGCTTGTATTTTATTCCCATATGCATGCACGAAACTTGGCATTTTCCCTTTTCTGCAGGCAAGCATGATGGATTCAAATAATTTGTTCTCGTCGTCCAACTCCAAACTCCAAAGACGTCAGAGGAGAAAGGATTTAAAGTGAAAGTAAGTCAAGTCGCCATACATAATGCAAATCTGATGGAAACTCAAAGGGTTCATGATTCAGCAGGTGAGGTGAAGATTAGGCATTAGGCCTAGGCCTAGGCCAGGTCGGTTCTGGTTTTTGACGTACTCAATTTCTTTGAACAAGAAAAGATCAAGAGTGAAATATTATCAAGAAAAAAAAGTCATTTCAACTCAAGGGATTTTTAGTAGACCTAAAATAGTTACGGCTTAAAGGAAAAAAGGCATGTCAATCCAGTTTGGCATAAGGATTTTAATTTAGCACACATTTGACATTTTATCATAATCTACATGCAAATCACGTTATGTTGGAATTTGCATGCAAAATATTGCAAAATACTGAGAGGCCAGACTAGTTCGTGTTCTAAAGAAATCGATTTCAATATAAATAAATTTTTCTGCATGCTTTTGGATTTGATTTCTAAGCAGGTAGTCAGATATTCCCTCAACAGGGACACGAAATTGACATTACTATCATCCCAATGGGAATTCTACGCTTATGTCAATTTCCCCGTTTGTCTTAATTGACATTACTATCATCCCAATGGGAATTCTCTGCTTATGTCAATTTCCCCGTTTGTCTTGTAAATTTCCATCATACGTAGGCAAGAAATTTTACAAGAGGAAGGAAAACGGCAAATTACTTTTTCTCCCATATAAATTTTAAATTTTCTACCTTGAATGACCGTCACGTCCACGTCAGCTTTTCATTCAGATGATGCCGGCCGACTTTGCTCTGACTTAAACCCACCAGCCATAATTTTACGATCTCTAGTGCAATAAAATAATTCAAATAAATGGCTGGTTGAATTGAATTGCATTGCATTACAACTGCGTTGCACTTCACTGCAGCAGCCAGCGTAGCAATACAAATGGCAATTGCAACTGCTGCGGCAAGTCTCGCTCAACTTAACTTTAACACGTGGAGGATTTTCATCCATAAGGATGACATGGGCAAAAACTTATACTCAAGCCAAATAAGTCCAAGTTCAAAAAACTGAGCTTAGCTTAGCTTAGCTTGAGAGATGAGAATGAGATTCTACATTGCCTTTGTCCATTGTGCAGTGTAGTGCAATTGTAAAATTTGCCCTTGATGATNTTTGTGCATTGTGCAGTGTAGTGCAATTGTAAAATTTGCCCTTGATGATCAATGCATGCAATCCAATGCATTGCATTGCAATGCAAAGTTAACCAGGCATGTCCATGTCGTTTTTACAGACCGAGAGGAGAAAAGACAAGACAAAATGAGCACTTCAGATTAGACCTACCATTGTGAATGTGATTTTAGTTTCATCTTTCATCCATCTTAGACACCAGATGATCTAATGCAGGCAAATGCAAATGTAACCGCAAGGAAAGGGATTTGCTAATGCAAAAAATTGTTCAGATTCAGATACAGACGCAGAGTGCATCATGTTTTGCATTAAGAACGAGAGACCGGATCTAAATTTTAATGCACGTAATATAACTTGTAAGTATTTGAAGCCCGAGGGAATATTCTCATGAAATCGAAACTGAAGAATTGCACTCTATGCATCAAGACGAATCATCGAATTGATCACGGGCTTTAATCGTCTCGTCTAGACGAATTTAATTCATAAATTTCATTTCTTGATGTCAATGTACGTACGTACCGTGCGGTTTAAGTTTGCCTTATCAACCGACAGTTAATGAACCCAGAGGATCAAAGACAAATTCAGTCAGCGACGACAATGACTAATCTGCGGTTTAGGCTTGTGTAACCCAAGACTTTGATAATTAGAGAGAATATGAATGTACATGTGAATATACGAAATTAAGCTAGGACACTAGGACCGCATTAGTAAGGTTTAAGTCGAGTAAAGTCAATTAGGCATTATTACCTCCCAGGTTGTGCTATGAGCTTGGGACCCTATGCCTATGCATTATACTCTTAAGTCGATTTTAACCAATTCATAGTAATTTAAAATTTGAGGACATTTAAATGAGTATTTAAACCCCATTCTTTTCAATTTAAGTACAGGTTGGAATATTCAAACACATTCACCTGCCAGTTACAAATTAATCGAATTTTCAACCCAGGTGTGCTATGTTATGTCATCTAGTTATTTCTGGACTATTGTTTGGAAACGGGACTCTTTTCTCACTTGATTGAAAATGCTCCCTATTAGCCCTGACACACTTATGTACATTTCGAAGTTACGAAAGATCAGTCAAAATGTCATGTCAGGCAATTTCCTGATAAGTCAATATTCAATTTTCCTGTCAGTGTCGATGGCAGCCTGGCTTAATAGTTTACGGACATACTGACTAGTTCCTGATAAGTCCGATATAATATTGTATCCCATTAGCTCGTGCTAGTGCTATAGCTATTTGTTCCCATTCAATTCACATTAGTTGAACACAAATTGGCGTAGCATAGTAATAGTAGGGCCTGGTTTTCCTATTGCTATTATTGTATCCTTGAACTCTTTCCTTTAGTTAGTGTTCCACATATCACATTCCACACAACACATGAATATTAATGGGGAAAACGATTTGATAGTTTTGAGTTTGACAAAGTACAGTACAGCACAGCACAGCATAAGGATCAAGTGTTTTGATTCCGTGCTATGGATATGGATATTAACATAGCTACAGTAGCTGGCTATTTTATTATTAGTGGGTAGTTTAGTTTAAGTTATCTCTCCTATCTTTAATCACTGTCTGTCCGTTCGTCCGTTGTAACAACCTATAGTGATTTACCTTCGTATATTTCAGTATTATACACATATAACGTGTACTGCACAAGATTACCTCTTTTCCCATATGTCATTCATTCTGGAAATTTATCAGTTGGCATTTGCTAGCCTTTGTGTGAAGGATAGGGTTATTTGTACGACAGGCCAAAGCTAAGTCAAGTTTGGAAATTTTATTCGGATCGGCTAGTGCAAATCGAAGCTTTTGCCATTCCAACGAATTCGGGGAAAGTTTCGTTTCCGAACNCCAAGTCAAGTTTGGAAATTTTATTCGGATCGGCTAGTGCAAATCGAAGCTTTTGCCATTCCAACGAATTCGGGGAAAGTTTCGTTTCCGAACGGAACTGGAACTGAGCTTTCGTGAATCCTGATTTTTTCCAGAAGTGCATGAGAAGAATCGCAATTTGCAAATAGACCTTTGAATTACTAAAATTCAGATTAATCTGTGATTTACTAACCGTATGTAAAGTTTTGAGGCTCCAGCTTAGTTTGTGTGAAGTGAAGTGTTGTCCTTGTCCAGAATTTCATTCAGACGCGAATTAATTTTGATTTCAAATCAAGGGGTTTGAATTTGGTCATTTTTACCATCAGTGTATTCGTCCACATTCATTCCTACACTCTCACTCACTCACTCACAACATTCACACCTTTTAACGAAGAGCTCAAGAACAAAACTATCGTATCGATCCTTTTAACTTTACTCTCTCATTCGTTTCGTACTTATGAAACCGGGTTATATAAAACTAAACTGCTGCTGCTGCGGCCTTCAACAACAGATAGACTACCACTGCATGCATGCATGCAAATAGCAAGAGGATTGAACCTTGTACACGTACACGTATACGTACGTAGCTATTTGGTTTTTCTGCACACGTTGACTTGCTGCTTGGCTTATTTTTGCAAGGCAAGGCAAGGGGAAGGAAGAAGGAAAGGAATATCAGCCGGAGGATATTACACACCAGACTCCTTGGCTGGCTGACTGCTGGTTAGCATTTTGCTACACTCGGCGCCCAAGGTTTTGCGAAACCGCCAACTCACTCTTGTGAACTTAGACCAAAGCTTGGGTTAGGAGTAGAGCTTGCAGGCGGATCTGGTTTAACCCTTTCTGCACTCAAACTAACGCAAAGCGAAAAGCATTTTGCTACTGCTGGCTAAAATTCAGCTCAAGATTTCACTGGGTGACTCTAACTATACCGGGAGAATAAAATGCCAGAGATGTACATTGAAAATTTTGAACTAGCAACCAAAGAACTAGTCGCTGATATAAGACATGCATTTCATGAAAGGGTTGCGTCTTCAAATCCAGGTGAGGAAGCATAAGCTATTAGTTAGAAAGTACAGTCTCAAAAGTGCTGCTTTCTGCCTAATACTAATTTTTTTTTAAATTGTCACCTCATAAACTTTCCGTAAGGATTCTATTGTATTGTATTGGTTTGGAAAGTTTTATCCTATTCACTCTAAAAATAGTGAGAGATCATTAGTGTGGAACTTCCGCTTGGGTTCTTATGATAGTATCATGTGTTTACTCGTTTTTCGTAGCTTTAATTGCTCCTGCCTGCTGACTTTTCCTTGCGTTGTGCAATTTGATTTCGTTCTGTTCTTCTTTTGTCTTATTTGTTAGTTTTTCTTATTGATCAATCACAAAACGAATGAGCTAACGAACGGACGAACATTTGCAATTTGTCTCCTTGTTTTTTTGTTAAAGTTGAAGCAACAGACATAAAAATGACGAAAATAAGAAAAAAAAGTACTTTGCTATTTGCCTTGCCTTGACGTGACGTGCCATTCAATTTACATTTCCCACTTTCATATTTTTTCCCGTCTGTCCTCGATCCGGAAAAGTAATCTTGGAGCGGAAGTCCCTGTCTGTCCTGTTTTTCACAGCCAGCCTGACTCAAAAAAACAACTTGAAAGACTTCAAAGTTCCGGAGCACTTGAAATAAATAAAAAGTCTCCGGTGTACTCTGTAACTGAAACTGACTTTGAAAAAGAAAGAAAAAAAAAACCCAAAGGAAAAGTTGGAATTTGAAATGAATCTGAATCTCTGCTCTGCTCTGCTTTTCTCGAATTATGCATACATGCATGATTCCTTTTTTGAATTCTACAGTACCGCTCGCAAAACTTACATAATAATTTGCAACCGTCATGTCACTTTGAATGATAATTTGTTATTTACACTTCCAACTTTACAGCACTGGCGACTGCGACTACTTCTCACTTTTCACCCAATTTCGCACTCGCAATCTTTTTTAGAATTTACAATTTATACATCTGCCAATCTTCATAAAAAAAATCTAGACAAATCTAGGGCAAGGCGTCTTGAGTCTCAAAGTCTGGATTAAATATTTAGTTTCAGGACGCCTTTTATGGCCTACTTAATACAAAAAATTATAATTTCCGCTTCTATTTTGCTTTTTTTACATAACATAATGTTAATTCCTAAATTTAGCTTTGAGTGGGATGTTATGAATGAAAATTTGCTCCTTACCCAAAATGTAAATGCAGGATTTCTCACTAAACGGATTATGGAAAGTTTTCTGGAAAAGTTTCCTGTGAAAAAGAAAGTTTTTGAATCCTTTCCTTTTCATTGGTCTTGTTGAAACACTTTTTTTATTTTTTTGCACCACCAACAGAAAACACGCACATGCCTTGCCATGCCATGCCAAGGTTCGCGGATGGTGTCATGAATATTCATCATTCCTAGACCTAGACCTAGGCCTAGGTCTTGGCGTTGCCCGGATGAATATGATGGATCATCTAGCATCACTTCAAGTGCTACAATTCTTAAAAGTTTTCCCTTGAACGAACGACATTCGTCATATGCAAATATATATACAAATGTGAAAATCCAATTCATGCAAGGAAATGCGAATATTTCATAAATTTTATTTCATACGAGTTGTGGATTTAAATTCAATACAAGAATGTGCATAATTTTAAGATTTGTTCAATTATACTGAGAATTTTATTTTGACAAATTGATGAAATTAAGGAACATTGAATTATTCGTAAAATTTTAGTAAGCTTATCCTCAAAATCTCTTAGGTTTTTCTTTATAGTCACCGCTTATGCTTTTCTTGCTTTAAGAGTTCTTGCATGATCCATTGCTGCCAATAATATTCAAAAGTCCAGTCACGATCCTCAATGTCTGGAAGTTTGGAACTAAGTTGGTCCTTGAAGTATAACAAGATATTACAGGGTGTTACTGTAGAAAAGATCCTTATGTTTAGGCCATTCCTGTCCTTCAATCCGAACCACCCTCGCTCTGGACAATTGAGTCCAGAATAAAAATACCAAATGCCCATCTCAATCCCTCCTGGGTCTAAATATCGCCAAAATTGCATTTTGGAATGAGAATAGAAGCTGACCCAGCAATAGCAATGCATTTGTGGGTAAAAAAGAATGATAGTTCGTTCGTTCGTAGTACATAGCATAGCAATAGCCATAAAGAGAGTCGTGTATGTATTGTATTCCTCTGACATGAAAGAAAATAATGAATCCATTCTCCTTTTGGAATTTGTTCTTTAGATTTCTACCCAGAAGATTTGGCGAGAGTCAAGACTGATGATCTTTGGATGAAAAGATTTTTGGCGGCCGAGGAGTATGATGTCAAAAAAGCCACTCAAATGCTTTATGAGACTTGTCAATGGAGAAAGGAATTCGGCACTAATGGTGAGAGATATGTGCTGTGCACTGTGCGCTAAATGCTTGTAAGAAATATCTTGGGGTCAGCTTAGCGTCAGAACGGATACGGATAGGACCAAACCCCCTGTCAAAATCAAAATAACTCTGGGATCATTGGCATTATTTTTCATTTTAAGACCTTCAGTTTATGTGAGAGGGGAAACCAAAGAATGAGCAGCAACCCATTCCTCAGATTACCTGAGAATCCTTAGGACCTGATTTAATTGTTTTCAAATTTATTAGATGACAGTCACTCAAAAAAGAAGCAATTTTGAGCATATTTGGTCAAGAATTCGGAGAAAT
>WJEZ01001624.1:0-16646 GCA_009869925.1 Thalassaphorura encarpata
TGAGTATAAATATTTTATATAGACTAAATATAAAAACTAAAATCCTGCTTACCGTGCGGCGTGCCCACGCCGCACGGTAAGCAGGATTTGGGCGCAACACAGTCGTGTGGCTTGGCGTGGTATTTTCCGTTTTAACGTTGTAAAAGGTGGAAAAATCTGTCCGTCGTGTCATCTGGGCCAGTCTGTCTGGCCCAACAATTTGGACGTAGAAGTAGGATTGCGTCTCATCGGTTGTTACTAAAACCAAATGGTGCAAGCTTGTACGATTTTGGGACTGGAATTCCTAGGATTTAGGTTATGCGGAAAGAACTCATATTCAAGTGTTGGGAGCCCAATATGATAACTAAAAGCAGGATGTCAACAATGACATTCTGCCGGCCACACGCATAATCAAGATTTCACTTATCAAAATATTTCCAAAAGTAAAGACTTTTTATCCGTTGAAGCCAAAACCAAGACGACACAGGTAAAGCCATTAGCTTTGCCAATTTTTGTGATTTATGGTTGTACTACTGCATTGTTATTTTTTAATGCGATTAGGAGTGATTATACAAGACAGGAGGACACTTTACATGTACTACTGATGAAAAATTTTATTGCCAGTATATCATATCAACGTACAACCGAGATTACAACTAAAGATTTTAGAAATCTTAGCTTAGATGAGAACGAGACTGACGGTATTATCAACGATTGAGCCAATTACAGTCAGCAAAGTCAATTTGTTTAGTTTAGCCACTGATCCAATTGACATGTACAAGGGACGAAGGGATTTGTGATGAGTTTTCAAATATTTCGAGTGACACTTTCCTCGCCTTGAATCTAAAATCCCTTCCGACAGCTCTGTGAACAAGGATCCAGCCCTGATCGCTGTAAAGAAATATACAAACAAAAGCATTTGCAGTCCAATTCCAAATATTTGGATGACCAATCCTACTGGGACGGAAATCGCGACGTAGAGGATGAGAATGTTCCACATCATGAGAGTCACAAGAATGAACGGCATGATGAACTGACCAAGACAAGCATCCAGATGAATGCAAAGGATTCTGCAACAATTGTAATTCCTTGCCCAATGCTCGTGTTCCCTCAACAATGGAATTGTCTGGGCTTTCTCATCCGAAGCACTGAAAATAGAAATATAAAATCATCTAATATTTGCTAAGCCACCAAATTTGATGATCAGATTATGTTAGACTTACGTTTGTTCGTGCATCATGTCTAAACCAATGAAAATCATGGGGACCACCATTACAATGTAAACCAAGACACTGCAACATAGGTATAGACAAGCCACAAATTGAGCTACACTCATGAGCATGGTCCACGTGATGGAATAGTGGTAAGTCGTATACAAGCCATTTAGAAACATGACTGGCTCAGTTCGGCAAACAGGAAGGACAGGGGTCAGTATGTGGAGATGGCATTTGAAAATATAAATTGATGGCGATCCAAGACTGATAAATGCAAGGACGAGGAAAGTGATCTTGAGACATTTGGTTGCCAAGTTGGGCTTGTGTGGAATATCCTTTCGCTGGTAGAGATCTTGAAAGAAATGCAAAGTTTCGTACAGGGGTTGAATAAGGTATATTTTAAATTTTTTAGTTAAGTAGTTACCTATAAATTGAACATAATAGTGATGACAGTTGTTGATGACAGATATCAGTGAATGCATATCCCAAACAGTGTACCAATCAAATCCTGCCGTTGTGACAGAACAGAGACATATGAAAAGTCGCCATATGTCGTTCAATTTTCGAATATCGAATCCAAACGTTGCAGTATCCACGAGTAGAGTTATGATACAGGCAACTTTTACGAGAGAGATGAACGTCACAGTTCCTATCCATCGGAATTTGACAAATTTTGATGTTGAGATTCGAACTGTATCAGTTGTATTATCCCAGTATGTTGGAGTTGTTGCAAGAATGTAGCCAATTTGAGTCAAGAGACTTAGGATCCCATGAGTTCCGGAAGGATCTGGTAATTTTTCTTTTTTAGTCCATTTCCCCTTAAACATTTTGAGCTCCCCACATCCTCAGAGACCACACGAGAGGACGAACTGGAGACAAAATGCAGAGGAACCCAGGCTTAGAAAAATTTCAATCATGATAAAAATACATTTTTTATGAATCAACACTTATTTTAATTTTCAATTTATCAGGTATAAGCTAGAAAAGTAGTACAGCTTAACGGAAGGAAACGTGGTAATTGCGTGTTGAATAAACAATTATCGATAGAATTATTGATAGTATTGATAAGAAGAAACAGAAGAAATAATGCATGCTATTTTATCGGAATTGAATATTAGACTTGAAAGCCAAGGCCAAGATGAATAAATTAAAATATTGCAGATTGAAAAATGACCGGAAATGACGTCATGTATCAAAAAATTATTTGGAGAGATGAAATCGTAATAGATATACTTAAAAGTTTGACTGTTTTAAAATGTATTTTAATTGGAAACATTTTTAGTTTGCTTAGTAAGTCCTTGTTTCTGAAGAATTTGAATAACTAATAGTGTAAACATGAGCAAATGGTTTTTAATGTGATTATGAATTGAGTTATTGAATAAAAAAATTCCAACAACAAACTAATGGTCAGGAAGTCAGAATGGATTTCAGCGTGGAAAACCCAGAACTTGTTAATTATGTATGAGAATGGCCGTGATATGATAACATCAGACGGTAGGCAGTGTTAGCTATTAAATTATTCGTATTTCAAGCCTTGGCAAAACTTAAATGATTCGGACTTCTTAACTTTTATGCCATTACTTTTTCCTCAAATGAATTAAATATCTCAACAGTTTAATTATACCTTGTTTCTTCTATTACGCCGTTCATTTTTCAAGTAATGGAAATTTTGTAATCAGTTCATCAATCAGCGAGACATTGTAAAGGATAATTGATTTATATTGTGATTGCCTGTCATTTTTATTCACGGGGTAAACATTCAGATGAATAGCAATATATTCCGCTCATCATCAGGCACATTTGAGTATGTAATTCCATCTTGAGTTGAATATTGGCTTGAATCTGTAATTATTTTTAAAGTATAGATGTGACTATTTGAAATATAGTAAAAAAAACTTCAAATATTACTTTTGAATCCTGGTAACTCTCCGTACAGCGGGTTCTTAAACTCTGGGTAAATGTTGTATCTCAGGAAAACGTACTCGTGATTCAAAACCAAATGATCCACGTTTCTCACACCTTTCAACCCGTAATCGTTATTAGCCGCTTCATATATTTTTCGACAACTCCTTGTCCAAGAGTCCTCCTTTCCAACTCCACCGCTTGTTTCAATTGTCTTTCCGATCTGAGCAAATAATTTGAAAATTAAAATGGTTCAATGATTCCACATTGAAAATACCATTCGTTTCTTACACCACTTTCAATTTCTGATGGTTGTAGTTTATATATCACTATGCGAAAGTCTCCGAGGGTCAAATATGGCTTGCAGGCAGCTGCCAAATAATTTCCCTGAAAACATAAACGATTAGCAAAGCATGTTTGACTTTGGCTATTTTAAAAAAAAGTGACGGGCACTACCGATTTTTCGAAAGGTGCAAATGCAATGATCATAACATATGGTAAGGATATGGGTCCTTTTTCTGGCTTTATGAATGATGTCGAAAAATACGACTCGTCGTCATAAATCAGGGCTGCCAATTTGCAATTTCTGGATGCAACGCAATTTTCTGGAACTCCACTGCATATGGCTTTAGTTTTGCCTTCTTCACACTTTTTGTAAAATTCGGCGTGGTCCTGATAAAGTTTAATTTAAATTAGGGTTAGATCTTGAAGCTATAATTTATATTGTCAAATGTTTCTTACGTTGTGACCAGCTGCATGGCTGTAGACAACAACACACAGCAGCACCAATGTGGAATTTAGAATTTCAGTTAGTATGAGCCTCATTTTTGTTTGATTTTCTATTAATGATGTTCTCATGTGTGGAAGATGATGAATACTGCTAGAATTCTTATACATTTTAAGGTGGTTTCATACTTTAATTAGTAATTCCTTCCAATTACAATCAATTTGGACTGATTTTTAATGAGAGTGAATTACTCCTTGCAACATTCCAGCATAAATGGGGATAATAAATCAAGTTGCCGGTGAAATTAGCCTCATGGGTTATAATTGTGATAAATTAGTAATTGTGGAGATTGGTTTAGCAAGTTCAAATAATTTTGGAACATACCATAACATACAATGGTAATTGACTTTAATAGCTGCATGATTAAAAACGAAACTGATGGAAAATGTAGCCTGCTTACCTGATTTAATTTAAATGAATTTACACAATGATCTGGCCTTATGTAACCAAATGAAGGACATCATTACGGCTTGTTTTAGTGAAGCTTAATTCGTGTAGTTTTGCGTAGACCAGAAAGCCTGTACTTTGTATGTACTACTACTAGCCTAAACAATCCCATTTAGAAAACGAGCGAAATCTGAACATATCTTATAACATAAAGATGAAAGTTCTGTTTATCTCTCTATCTGTCACAGCTTCTCCTTCGAGACTTGTGGACCACTCTTCACAAATGATAGCTCAAAATTTTCAGAATATTCAGGGAATGCTTGATATCTAAATATGATAAACCGATTTGACCTAACCTGAGGCAGGTAAATTCAGTTTTTTGTATATAATACGTAAACAGATGCTCCGATTTCGATGCTGCAAAGCCGAATAATGTCAGGAAGTATCCGAAATCATCTTGGAATTACATGCACTGAGTTTACTGCTACAATTTATATATTTTTTTATTACTTTTTCGAATTTTTATTTTTATATTTATTTGCTTTATTTCTTTAGTTATTATTTTTTAATTCTAATTTTTTAATTTTTAATTTTATTTATTTATCTATATTCCCTCTCCCGTACTCCTAAAGAAATACGGGAACTTGCTATTCAGTTCGATCACCTTCATCCAGAATTTGGAAAAGCCAAGCCAGAAAAGAGTCCGATGTACTTCAGCGTAATACTAAGCTCGCCTGACACGAGTCAGAAGAGTAATTGGTGCAGTCTAAACCAAATGGCTAAATTTACAGTGCATTTAACTCGTTCACTGGGTCAGTACTTGTATGTAGAATCATGTAAGAACTACATGCACTGAGTCCACTACTAGACTTTATATTTTTTGATTCATTATTTTTATTTTTTTTTATTTTATATTTGTTTTATTTATTTTTATTTTATTTTCTAGATTTATATTTTTATTTGTTTATTTGTTTTTTTATTTTTTTTATTTACACCCCTCCCCCATAATGAACTTCAGTGTAATACTAAGCTCGCCTGACACGAGTCAGAACAAAAACTGGTGCAGTTCCCACCAAATGATTTGATTTCCGATTTTGGAAATTCATGCATTCACAGAATCTGAAAAAAACTGGCGGATACTAGTGGCATATATTGGGTAAAAATTATATCGAATTAATCATTAGTTAATTAATGCAAAACAACTCCCTTAGTTTCAATATTTATCTAATTAATATAATAAGTTGTGACGGACAGACAATTTATGCATGGACTGAATTTTATATATGGATGTGGCTGTTTCGTCAGGCTAATTGATTCTTAGTGTACTACATTTTTTAAATTGCACTTTGCTCTGAGAAACTCTTTGAATTTTAAATGTTCCTGTTCACGTTCACATGCCGATTGTACTAAAAATGAACACATTTTTATTTATTTTATTCCCAAGCCTTAGCAAAGAAAATAGTATTTGAATCGCAGGAGGAAATTGAGTTTCCATCGATTTATTTATCCTTAGATTAAAATTAGAACAGAATTTGACGTATCAATAGTTTATCATTAAATACTTGGCCAATTTCCCGAATACAACTTATAGGTTCACCTGCTACTCTTTCTCATTCCCTATTGAATTGTAACGGGATCCGAGTGTGATAGCAATCTACTTACGAGAGTGTTACAACAAATAAATTCAATTACGTATCTAATAGATTTCTAATTCAGTTAAAAAATAATTTATTTAATTTATATAATTCACATGAGGGTTCAAAAGACCGTCCGAATTTAGGCTTTGATACGGAAAATTTAAATAAGCTCAACTTTAGATTGTAACTTCCGAATTAAAAGTTGCAGCCCAATCTAATTATTTGGTTAGTAGTAGTAATACTGGTAATCACTTGCGGATAGTCAATTACAATCATCGTCACTATGATGTAGGAATCCAACTAATGTGCTATACTCTTTAGAACAATAAGAAAATACATTCACAAGATTACAGGGCTCATTAGTTTGTTAAATAGAGACCGACTCATACATTTGTATGATGATTTAAAATATAAAGACAATATTTACGTACACATCATAATACTACATGAGATAATATTTAGCACACATATAAGCACCGCGAGGTGATATCCATTAAATGACAATAGTTGTTATATGTACCTATACAATATTTTTTCTTTGTTTTTTAAGTATCATTCACAGTGATAAACAATCAGATCAACATTGACATTAGACAAGTTTGTTTAAGATGGTCCACAACAAATAACTTGAATTAGGATTTCATTAGAATTCATTTTTTGACATGAAGTTTTTGACAAAATGGAATTAGATACACACACAAGCAAAGAATTAGCCCGTTTCGGACGTTTAAGTTTCATTTCTAGCAATTAGCAAACCAGTGTAAACTTTGCAATATCAGACAAATTTACGTACACCTTAATACTAAAAACTCCTTGAGAATTGAGTTACTATTAAAAAATTACTTTTGAGCAAAAAAATAAAATAAAACAATTTGCTTTTCTCGCCTTTAATCACATTTTTTGAGTCCTTCACTTAGTCCTACATTTTATTCATAGCCATTTACCCTGTTTCATTATTTTAGTGCTAAAGCTTCACAATTTTGAGTCAATGTTAATTTTGGTTGGTTCAAATTGTTGTGGGGTTATTAGACTCAAAATCATCTCCAAATTCATAAGTTCGATCATTTCTTTTCCAGGAATTGTCAGTAGTTTTCCAAGAAGCTTGGCGTTGGAAATTTTCTCCACTTCGACCACTCGTCTCTGGTATAGTAAGTCTCGTTCCAGCATTTCCATTCATGTTCCTCGGTCCTCCATTCCTTGTCCTGGTTCCATTTTTAACCCTTGTACTACTTTTGTAACTTTGATGGCCGTGACGACAAATTCTTCCTTGTTGGTGATGTGGATGTGGGGAATCGGGATCATTTCTTTGGTGGAAGCGATATGAGGCCCGTATCTATAATTACAAGAAAATTAGAGATTAAATTAGAGTTGACTTTGCATTTCCATAAATGTAGAAGCAACAACAAATTAATTTAATAGCTATAGAATCCGATGGATGAAAGGGAATTATTTGTGCCAAGTCGAATGTTAGGGATTTAGAGTAATTATAAATTATAATTAAACGTTGAAAGATTTCCAAAATTGATAGGCACACAGAAGAGTCATGTACTATTAACTAAAATTAACTAAATTGGAAAGCGGAAAATTTCCAGTTAACATGTAAACAATCATTAATATAGCTATAGCTTTGAACATTCAAAGTAGTCAATAGCAGTCCGCCCATAATTAACTTAATAAAAGGTAATTTCATTTGATTTGAACTAATTTGGACCCTCCAGCTGTCTTTAATTCTATACAAAATAGTCAGACTTAAAAAATATTTTTGAGACTCTAAAAATCCATCATGATGTCCGTGTCAAGGAGCCTGACCGAACTCATGATAAATCTACGAGGAGCTAGCAAAATTGAGAAATTATTGCGTGACAGACGCCTGTAAATCCACATGTCAGTGATGTCAGCTCATGAAAGATAAATAATTCTTTGGCTGCACCCAATCATTTCTCTTAATCAATTGGAGTGACCCGAAATGGAGAAAGTATCATGTGTTAATCGATCACTATTGATATTTGGTATAAAGTTGAGTCTAGTACTAATAAAAGAGAGTAAACCAGGTCTACGTACTTACTTTACTCCGATCAAAATCTGAAAGTTCAGAGCAAGGGGAGTCAGCACGATTTCCAGAGCAAAATCTCATGCACCGAAGTCTGGCTCGAAATTCCCGTTGAAATTTGTCCTGAAAAAAGAAAATGAAGACAAAAAAATGAAGGGATTTACAAATATTTGTGCGTCGGGCAAAAGTGAAACAAGTTTTATCCACTACAATGAGTTTTGCTCCCATTTGAAGAGATTTACAGAAATGATTATGTCCGGGCGCTTGACTTTTTTCGGCCCATTTGATCCGCTAAATTGCATGTATTTTCTTGCACTCGCCAAAATATTTTCATCCTTCTTGGTCCATTAACCCACAATGTGTGGTTCTGTAGTAGTGGTAAAATTCAATGATTGAATGAAAATCCATATACTACCTAACCCTATGCGGTTGACATTTCCATCCACAAATGACAAAGTTATGCATTTTGTACATTTAAACCCCAAGTCTTAAATTTGTAAAAAAAAACACACCGGATTATATTCCAAATAATCTCGATCCTTATAAAAAAAAATTTTATTTCACTGAAACGTATAAATGTTGAATCCTTCTTTTTAAGTGAGGTTAATTTGGACCCGTATCATCCTCGTTTGTTACAAAATGATTGCAATACAAGTGTAGAAATAACAAACGAACATACTGAGAACCATCAGATTCAAACTAAATCTCCTTCACCGTTTTTTCTTTCCTATTCGCGAGAAAGAAGAAAAAAAGATGAAAGTGAAAAGGAGTCCTTGCTTGCAAGTCGGACTTAAGGCATAAGGATAAGGGTGTGTGTGGGTCTTTGAAAGACTTTGAGAAGGCTAACAGGGTGAGGAATATAGTACGTAAGAGAGCTTCTGTCATGTCACCTGGAAACCTTAGCTAGCGTCTAGCCTGACTCAATGAATCTTCTCGATACCTTAGGCTAGGGTGACCCGCACATAAAAATCCAAACCCAAGACGGAGATAAAACTCCTTGAGGAAGTAGATCTTTCTTTTCTTCTTTCTACTGATAATCCACTCCAGTTTCTACCACGGCAGGGCAATCTTTACAAATACTCCCTAGCCCAAAGTACGTGTGGCATAAGGATGGGTCTTGGCATAAGACATGACATGACACGATGTGTGTTGTTAATCCAACAAATCACGACACGATCATTTTATCCCTTCTTCCTTAGGATGAGTCTCCTCAAATTTGATCTGTGGTGCTCTCTCAAACCAAGGAGAGTGCCCGTATTCCAAAAAATAATCTTGGCAATGGCTTCAAGCAAATCGACCCCAACATAAACTAAAGCACAAACAGTCTGCCGAAATCCGGATTTAAGGACAAAACAAGCACATGGTAGACTCCCGGCTTTGTATAAGTGAATTTATCTGAATGCCGTTCATATTAGCTTTGTGTTGGTTTATAAGGACAAATTAATTTGCCTCTTTACAAAGAGAGACGCGTGGTGAAAGTACTGCTAGTCTTTGGCTCTTGAATAGAATAAAAGACGTACAGTGACAATAGGAAAATGACATAGAATTGGAAAGGGAAGGCAAAGGCACTTTAGTTTAGTTCAAGAGCTTTGGTTCGAAATAAATAACTCAGGTTTATGGCTTCACCACTTAGGCTGAGTCCATGGTGAAAGTCCTTGAGAAGTGTCTTAAGTAAGTCCAGTAGGAAGTGAAAGACATTTGGATTAAAGCTTAAACTTTGGACACAAAAACTTGAGAAGGATTTGACTTACAATAAAGTGTTTGGAAGGGAAGCCTTAGCAAGAATTGACTAGACTTTGTCACTTGGTCTCTACCTCAAATTAATTCTGATAAACAGCCAAATAATTTTTCACTGCGTAGAAGCCATGACAAAGGTGTTGACAACAAATAACAGGTAATTTCTTTCCATGATTTTTCAGGGTTTCCTGGAAGACGTGGATATAAAATAGGCTTAATTCATTTCTATGCGTGTGCAATTCGTCATAACAAAAATAGGAAGCATTAGAAATGCCAAGTAATAAAGTTAAGATATTTTTCTCTAGTTAATATTATTTCGTTGTGGAACTCAGAAATGATTCATTTGTACAATCCGTAGAAAATTCATGTGGTAAACATGTATGCAAATATAAATATAAAAATGTCGCTCAGACCAGTGCGTAGTTGTGACTAATATTCCAAGCTAAAATTGGGTGACTCAGAAAAATTTGGCCTAGTAATGTCATCCTATCTACTCTAAAACTTATTTTATCCAAAATGAAAGGAAATTTTTCCAAGTATATGGCTAGGCTAGACTTCCGGTTGAAGAGAGATAGACAGGGAGACACAGCAAAACTCACATATTTATAGCTTATCTATATGTTTATGCCAAAAAAATAAAAATGCGTGTTAAACCCCATGTACATTTCTTTTAAAAAAAGTTTTGAGTTGGCACAAGAATCAAAAAGTTGGAATCCTTGAGGGCCCATCCATGACATGACAAGCAAAGGCTTAGTTAAGCTAAGCTAAACAGCAGCCTTAAGCTCCAGGCTTTAGAATCAAGCTTCCAAGTCTAAACAAGAAAAATTGGCATTACGAATGTGAAAAAGTATAAAACTATTTTTTGAAGAATAGAAAATTGTCATAAGTTCTGAACTATACAATTCTCCGGAAGAAACATTTTTTTTGTTGCGTTTTGCTGTTTTTGCCTTTTGGATCAAAGAGAAAGTTGTATTTTCCCTAATGTGCGTACATTCACCTTATTTTCTTTTTCGTTTTTTGACTTCCTCTCTTCTCATCAATTTGCTTCCTACTCATCTCATCCAATTTATTTCATCGTTTCATTTCTTGTCAGTTTATGCGTACGTACGTACGTACGTATGTTGTCCTAGATATTTTGTACGTTATTAGCCTTGGGATGAGGAAATACTTTTATTTTTACTTCAGGCCAATTTGGTGATACAGTTGTAAAATGTAAACACAGAGTTTATTTGCCAACATGGAAAAATTGCACGATTTTAACGATATTCAAATATTAATTCAGTTTCAACGTGAAGCAAACAATTTTTTTCTTTCGTTAGATAAAAATGCTTTGATTATAGGAAATGTATAAGTTTGTGAGTTTTGCTCTAGCCCCTTTGGTCCTGACCTTGTTGGCCCAAGGCAGGCATTAATTTTGCACTATGTACAATCAAGTCCTTTGGACAATTCAACCACAAATGTACTAGGCCTTAGGATTAATTACTCTCATTCATAGTTCAGAATAAAGGCAAACGTAATTAAGGAATGTAATGGAATAGTCTATTAATTTGCCTATTTGGGTTTGTGCTTTGCTTTTGCTGCTAATATCATTAGGTCCGCCTCAATAATACTTTCCAAAATACACTGGAATGCTCTACCCTTTGGTTTTCCCATTACAACTTTATGTAATCAACTTTGACTCTTTGTTCTCGCATTGTAATAAACGATGAACAGGGTTGTATTTTGTGTATGTATAGTCTGGTCGTTTAGATTTCATATGGTCCACCAGACCAAGTCAAGTCAAGTAACCAACTCCCCAGAATGTGAATGGATCAAGTCATTAAGGAAATCATTTATCATCTTTTAATTGTTTCGCCCCATAAAATCTGGAAAATCAACTCAGGAAATAAAGTCCATTTCCAAGATTAATATCATGGACCTTGTATGCGTATTCTACACAGTATCATTGAAATCGTCAAGATAAGATGAGAATTATTCCAAAATTAATGCATGCAAAGTGCAAAGGTACTTTCATAACATATTATATCTGTATGTACAAGAATTTTAGATTAGATCATTAAACAGGATCCCTCACAGAGAATATGAAATAATAAAAATCTGTCAGCAAGAAAGGAAGAATGAATAATTAAAATAATTCTGAATGAAATGTCAAAAATAATTGTGAGTCCTTCCAAACGAGTTGAAATTTCACACGGGAATGTTAAGAGAGATGAAATGAATATTTGAAGATCTAATCATGTCAAATTCATTAAATATTCAACCAAGAAGCTTTGTCACTTCAGGATTCCTTCACTTCTCAACTAATCTTTGTCAAGTACACACGTAGTGGAAAAGGAGAATAGAATAGAAATGAGATTTAATTATTACACTAGGTTAAAGTAGCCGTGTAGTGTAGTGTCAATGCCAAGCCTTACAAGGTTTTGCGTTTACGACTTGCCTCTCAAGATGAATTTCCACTCAAAACTCATTTAATCAATCATTATGAAAGGATGCTCGCACATTTTCTGATGAGAAAAGATGTGGATTTCATTTAGTGGAAACAAGGTTTAAGCCAGAGGCTTTGGTTATATAATGTTTTCCAAATGAACATTCAGAATTCGTATGAGAAAGAGAACAGAGGATTTGAAATGAGATTGGAAAACAATAAATTGGGATTGTAGATTCACTCACATTATATTGAGTGCTATCCGAATCCGAATCCCGAAGCCGGGTGGGCTTAGAATTAGAATCATTAGACGTCAGGGATTTGGATTTATTTGAAACATGGTTGGAGAAATGGTTGGTCGTTATCGGAAATTCCTTTGTTTTGGATTTGAGACAAGTACACTCCTCTAGCTTTTGTTTTCTCTGTGGATATGGAAGATTACTTTCTCTCTTCCTCGAAATAAATGTGTAAACCACTTTCCTCGTAAACAAATGACAGAACATGAACATGTCATGTATCTAAGTGTATAGTGCTATGCCATGTACCATAGCCATCCCATAAAGTCAAACGATCGACGATGGACCATCGACCGAAGAACTCAAGCTTTTCAATCAGTTTGATTTGATGGCAACAGACTCCAACGCCAAAGAATTTTAAGCAAATTTAACTAAACCAAGATGCTTGACTTGATTTTTATGCACTTTATTAATTACTCATTCTGCAAAACGAAAAAATAATTAGATTCAAAACTGACTTACATTGTAAATGGCGTAGATGAATGGATTGCAGCAAGAATTGCTCATGGCCAACCAATGGAAGCAAAACCAAATTATGTTGATGTACTGGTAACTGAAATTGACAAAAAAACAAAGACCATACATTAAGATTAAATTATAACATAGTTAATGTCTTCCATTAATTTTTTTACGTCTACATTCTAAAAGTAAGTGTGGTTTGCATTCTTAGACTGGAGAAATGACAAAGCACGCGGAGGGACGGGACGCAAATCCTAATTTGCTTTTCCATGTTTAACATGTAGACATAAGTATTCATGCCTTTGGCCCTAGTGTTTTTACAAAATTAAAAATGACAAACTCAATTTGTTCATCCACTAATAGCTTTCTTGGAGTGTACGTCTTAGTCTACTAAGTTTGTTTACTTTGCTCTGTCTCAAGGAGTTTTGTGTGCGGAGATGAATTAAAAGTTCATTGTCATTGTCCCCGTCTCAAGGTAAGGAAAAGTTTCCCAGGGCTAGGAAATTAATAACAAAAAGTTGAGAGTGAAATTAGCCATGCAATTTGACTCGAGCTTTAGGCTAGGATAAGCCAACGTTATACGGTACTAATACCGTGGTATTAAATTTTTTAAAACAAAAGTTTTATTTTTTAGCCTAGGTAGCTTTAACATTTAGGGCACATGATCTACAGTAGAATCGAAAAAAGACTGATGAACTTTTACACAGTTTTCAAAGATGATCTTTTATGTAAATAACTTTCCTTTGCTCATACAACTAGAATTCCTTCATTTTTCATTTACCTCATGAATACATAGAGAAACCCTGGGCTTGGACAACTTTTTGTGACTTGGGCTAGGCAAGGTAGGACTTTCTCTCAATGGAAGATAAAAGAGAGGAAAGTGCTGAACATTCGGATCATAAATCACACCGACTTTTCATTCCCACAACCCACCTTCGGAGTAAAAGTCAACTTGACTTGAGTCTGAGTTTTAGCCTAGTCCGGCATGCCCATCCCCACAAAGCCATTAAACCACAAGGTCACCTTAATTTCTGACTAATGGATTTTCCTAAAACAAAGTTTCCCCTTAGATATTTTGTATTTTCTGTCGTTGTCCTTGTTGCTAAGTCATGACTATTTTTCAACTGCAACGGATAGTTGTAATTTCAATCACATGGTGGTTTTTGCACTATGCGCTTTGTTGATCATTTTGAGGAGAAATGCTTTCATCATGTCTTGCAGATACAAAACAAAAACAAAGAAGGTTAAAAGGATCCGTTTCCATTTGAGGTCGGAAAGCCTATTTAATTTTTCCTGTGATTTCTACTGCCCTTCTACACAACTTAAGCTTGAGTTAGTTTCTAAAGCGTCCATTTTGTATCAACCCACTCATATTTTAATCCTATTGATGATGCAATTCATGGAAAATACTTTAAAGATTAACAGGAAATTCTACCAAATCAAAACCTAATTAATTAGGTTCATTAGTATAGCTTAAAATCAATTGATAGTACACCAGCTATTGAATCATCAGGATTAAATCTGACAACATTGTCTAAAATTGACAAAATCCTGGAAATTTAAGTGCCGCTCACTAGGAATACTGAATTTTCAAGTATATTATGTTTGCACATGGAAATCTTTTTCCTGCAAGGACTAAATGCTGGAATATGAGATCAAATCGTTAAGAATCTCATCAAAATTCTGAGAGACAAGAAATTGTTTCGTGAGCCAAGGCAAGGGTGGTTTGGTTAGACGAGGACATGTCTAAAATCAATTTCTGAGATAATTAAGTGTCGTCTTGAGTGTTTTTACAGGAACCTATAAGACAATGAGGACGAGATGCGAGCAAGCTGGGATTTCTGTTGACAAGAATCAATCTCCACTAAGAAATCTAAACCGCCAAATTAAGTCTGCAGTGATTATGCCAGACAGAGACGAGACGAGACATTTGATATTATGGTTATACGACACTGGCACAGCAAAGCGGACCCAGATAAATTCCGGAATTAATCGATTGGACACGAAGTGATAAAATCAAACTAGGAGCCCTAACTCTTTTCAGCTTTCTCCAATAGCTTTATCACTTAAAGAGGAAAAAAATGCATTGCATGGAGAAAGTTTCCTTGGTCAACGCCAAATACAATGGCACGGCATGGCCATGGCCACAAAGAAAAGTGTGGTTGGAAGTCCTTATGTGATAAAAGTCTTAACAGTTCATCAATTTTTTATCCCATGCTGTGTTGGACTAAGCTCTAATGCTCTTCTTCATCTTTCCAATCCACTTGATGGTGACTATTGCCACTTCTAGAGTTACGACTGACCCTCCCTTGTTATTGTTGGACCCACTTGGCTCGACTCAATTGAACACGTCGAGTGGTCACTAAGGACATGGTCCAATGCAATCAATATAATTGCCAGACTTCTGGAACTAGAGATGACAACAAGCCACGTGTAAAGCCAAAGCAAGGCAAGGCAAGGCACTCTGCAGATTTCTATTGACATATAATATAAAATTGGACAAATTCAAACTAAATGAACAAAATTCCATCTGACAATGACAAAAATATAAAGGTTCACTTCTGGACTGAAAGTGACTTTTGGTTCACTTCATTCCTTTGAGAAAAAAACACTTAATCATTGAATGAATCTGGAAGGAATAAACTTTATGAGGCGATTCGATTCAAGTAATAAAAAATCTTTCTGGCCAGGCCAGCCCGTGATGGTGGTCAGTCAGGGTAACAAATGGAAAAGGCTATATGAATCGGAATTGCATTGCATTGCGAACGAAGGGAGAGAAATAAATTGCAGGTTATTCGGAAGTGATGTATGGTACAACTATTACTCTCATGATCTCAAAACTACTACTACATACTTTGACTTTCCCACTTTCCCCTCACAGGTTCTTCCTCTGTACAACCTGAATAATTTATGGCGACTCATTATTATTTGGTGAATGCAATAGAAAACCACTTGGGTTAACTCAAGTCAAATGGTCCCAGATCCGATTGGAATTTTTATACTAAATAAATACGCCTAGTGGGATTTCTTTGGGAATTCATTGTTTTTCAATGTATGTACGTGGGTGAAGACCTTTCACGATTTTCTACAGGAAAACGGCAGAATTTATAATTTATTTAACATTTTATTTTACATTCTAATTTTTACGTTTAGTCTTGGAATTAAATGACATAATTTTGGGATATATGGATCTAAGAAAAGCGGAAGCTAAAGACGTCATCAACTTATTTCTTATTAGTTTAATTCCCAAGTGCAATGCGTTATGTGGTCTCATCCGCATCTCGTATGTAGTGTGAATTGAAGCAAAGTTCTAGAAAAACAAGACGGAAAACCAAAAGCAGAAGCAAAGAAATCCATCTTCGTTCATTCGTAGTATAAAATATTGAATAATGGATTTAAGGATCAGAGGAAAACTGGTTCCTTTGAAATCTGTTTTAGACTGGCTGGCTACTTTATCTTATTATGAAAGACGCTCGTTCGTTTTTAAAGCAATAAAATTCTCCGCAGACGAGATGATTGTTGGAAACTATTCCAAATAAGAGGATTAGCTAGCTCTCTGTTTGCATCAATCCTTTAAAGCAAATCCTTCTTATGAGCTGGAATAAAATGGAATACGCAATTTCAGACAAAGGGCGAGAAATTTAGATTTACATGGAACTGATTTGCAAATTTTGTGCGTAATTTTAGCATTAAAATGATTAAAATGTACGGTATACGTGAAACTTTCCTGGGAGTCTCATTTGCATTTCAAACGAAAGTTTATAGTAGTACGG